>CAWUDS030005705.1:0-47491 GCA_963859935.3 Lathyrus sativus | reverse complement strand
TTCTCCGTCACCAGATTTCGTCTTTCTTCGCTAGTAAGCCACATAGTTAAAAGACTATAAAACATAATGGATGTAAACAATTTCTATATTTTTCTTCTCCGTCACCAAAATTTTGGTTTCTCAACCTCCAAGAAACTAAGTTAAGAGACTACAGATGAATGACCCATAATTTATACACATGCATAACGATTAAAATTAAATAATCAAGTAAACATTGTTTATATTCATCGTATTCACATTGACTTATGGTATATTACAGCTAAAATGATAGATATTTTCTTCACCATCCCAAATTTTTAGGTTTTTTATCCCTATGCAAAAAACATAATAGACTATAGTAGATGTAAAAAATTAATTATATTTTATTTTTCTACTCCATCACAAAATTTTATGTTTTTCCCCACTAAAAACCATATTAAAAAGACTATAATCAATGACATATACCTTTTATAAAATAGGTGATAATTAAAATAAAATAATCAAGCTAGAATTTATTTATATTTACCATAGTTTACATTGAATTATGCTTTATTAGATGTAAATATATTCAATATGTTTCTTCTTCGTCACCAAATTTCGTCTTTCTTCGTCAGTAAGCCACATAATTAAAAGAATATAAAATATAATAGATGTAAAAAATTTCTATATTTCTCTTCTCCTTCACCAAATATTTAGTTTCTCAACCTCCACGAAACTAAGTTAAGATACTACAAATTAATGACCCATAATTTATACACATGCATAACAATTAAAATTAAATAATCAAGTAAACATTGTTTATATTCATCGTATTCACATTGACTTATGGTATATTACATCTAAAATGTTAGATATTTTTCTTCAGCATCCCAAATTTTTAGGTTTTTTATCATTATGCAAAAAACATAATAGACTATAGTAGATGTAAAAAATTAATTATATTTTATTTTTCTACTCCATCACAAAATTTTAGGTTTTTCCCCACTAAAAACAAAAGTTAAAAGACTATAATCCATGATATATATTTTTTTAAAAAATAGGTAATAATTAAAATAAATAATCAAGCTAGAATTTATTTATATTTATCATAGTTCACATTGAATTATGCTTTATTAGATGTAAATATATTCAATATGTTTCTTCTCCGTCACCAAATTTTGTCTTTCTTCGTCAGTGAGCCACATAGTTAAAAGACTATAAAACATAATGGTTGTAAACAATTTATATGTTTTTCTTCTCCGTCACCAAAATTTTTGTTTCTCAACCTCCAAGAAACTAAGTTAAGATACTACAGATGAATGACACATAATTTATACACATGCATAACAATTAAAATTAAATAATCAAGTAAACATTGTTTATATTCATCGTATTCACATTGACTTATGGTATATTACATCTAAAATGTTAGATATTTTTCTTCACCATCCAAAATTTTTAGGTTTTTTATCACTATGCAAAAAACATAATAGACTATAGTAGATGTAAAAAATTAATTATATTTTATTTTTCTACTACTTCACAAAATTTTAGGTTTTGCACCACTAAAAACCAAAGTAAAAAGACTATAATCCATGACATATACCTTTTATAAAATAGGTGATAATTAAAATAAAATAATCAAGCTAGAATTTATTTATATTTACCATAGTTCACATTGAATTATGCTTTATTAGATGTAAATATATTCAATATGTTTCTTCTCTGTCACCAAATTTCGTCTTTCTTCGTCAGTAAGCCACATAATTAAACGACTATAAAATATAATGGATGTAAACTATTCCTATATTTTTCTTCTCCTTCGCCAAAATTTTAGTTTCTCAACCTCCAAGAAACTAAGTTAAGATACTAAAAATTAATAACCCATAACTTATACACATGCATAACAATTAAAATTAAATAATCAAGTAAACATTGTTTATATTCATCGTATTCACATTGACTTATGGTATATTACATCTAAAATGTTAGATATTTTTCTTCACCATCCCAAATTTTTAGGTTTTTTATCATTATGCAAAAAACATAATAGACTATAGTAGATGTAAAAAATTAATTATATTTTATTTTTCTACTCCATCACAAAATTTTAGGTTTTTCCCCACTAAAAACAAAAGTTAAAAGACTATAATCCATGATATATATTTTTTTTAAAAATAGGTAATAATTAAAATAAATAATCAAGCTAGAATTTATTTATATTTATCATAGTTCACATTGAATTATGCTTTATTAGATGTAAATATATTCAATATGTTTCTTCTCCGTCACCAAATTTTGTCTTTCTTCGTCAGTGAGCCACATAATTAAAAGACTATAAAAAATAATGGATGTAAACAATTTCTATATTTCTCTTCTCCTTCGCCAAAATTTTAGTTTCTCAACCTCCAAGAAACTAAGTTAAGATACTAAAAATTAATAACCCATAATTTATACACATGCATAACAATTAAAATTAAATAATCAAGTAAACATTGTTTATATTCATCGTATTCACATTGACTTATGGTATATTACATCTAAAATGTTAGATATTTTTCTTCACCATCCCAAATTTTTAGGTTTTTTATCATTATGCAAAAAACATAATAGACTATAGTAGATGTAAAAAATTAATTATATTTTATTTTTCTACTCCATCACAAAATTTTAGGTTTTTCCCCACTAAAAACCATATTAAAAAGACTATAATCAATGACATATATTTTTTTTAAAAATAGGTAATAATTAAAATAAATAATCAAGCTAGAATTTATTTATATTTATCATAGTTCACATTGAATTATGCTTTATTAGATGTAAATATATTCAATATGTTTCTTCTCCGTCACCAAATTTTGTCTTTCTTCGTCAGTGAGCCACATAGTTAAAAGACTATAAAACATAATGGTTGTAAACAATTTATATGTTTTTCTTCTCCGTCACCAAAATTTTTGTTTCTCAACCTCCAAGAAACTAAGTTAAGATACTACAGATGAATGACACATAATTTATACACATGCATAACAATTAAAATTAAATAATCAAGTAAACATTGTTTATATTCATCGTATTCACATTGACTTATGGTATATTACATCTAAAATGTTAGATATTTTTCTTCAGCATCCCAAATTTTTAGGTTTTTTATCATTATGCAAAAAACATAATAGACTATAGTAGATGTAAAAAATTAATTATATTTTATTTTTCTACTCCATCACAAAATTTTAGGTTTTTCCCCACTAAAAACAAAAGTTAAAAGACTATAATCCATGATATATATTTTTTTTAAAAATAGGTAATAATTAAAATAAATAATCAAGCTAGAATTTATTTATATTTATCATAGTTCACATTGAATTATGCTTTATTAGATGTAAATATATTCAATATGTTTCTTCTCCGTCACCAAATTTTGTCTTTCTTCGTCAGTGAGCCACATAGTTAAAAGACTATAAAACATAATGGTTGTAAACAATTTATATGTTTTTCTTCTCCGTCACCAAAATTTTTGTTTCTCAACCTCCAAGAAACTAAGTTAAGATACTACAGATGAATGACACATAATTTATACACATGCATAACAATTAAAATTAAATAATCAAGTAAACATTGTTTATATTCATCGTATTCACATTGACTTATGGTATATTACATCTAAAATGTTAGATATTTTTCTTCACCATCCAAAATTTTTAGGTTTTTTATCACTATGCAAAAAACATAATAGACTATAGTAGATGTAAAAAATTAATTATATTTTATTTTTCTACTACTTCACAAAATTTTAGGTTTTGCACCACTAAAAACCAAAGTAAAAAGACTATAATCCATGACATATACCTTTTATAAAATAGGTGATAATTAAAATAAAATAATCAAGCTAGAATTTATTTATATTTACCATAGTTCACATTGAATTATGCTTTATTAGATGTAAATATATTCAATATGTTTCTTCTCTGTCACCAAATTTCGTCTTTCTTCGTCAGTAAGCCACATAATTAAACGACTATAAAATATAATGGATGTAAACTATTCCTATATTTTTCTTCTCCTTCGCCAAAATTTTAGTTTCTCAACCTCCAAGAAACTAAGTTAAGATACTAAAAATTAATAACCCATAACTTATACACATGCATAACAATTAAAATTAAATAATCAAGTAAACATTGTTTATATTCATCGTATTCACATTGACTTATGGTATATTACATCTAAAATGTTAGATATTTTTCTTCACCATCCCAAATTTTTAGGTTTTTTATCATTATGCAAAAAACATAATAGACTATAGTAGATGTAAAAAATTAATTATATTTTATTTTTCTACTCCATCACAAAATTTTAGGTTTTTCCCCACTAAAAACAAAAGTTAAAAGACTATAATCCATGATATATATTTTTTTTAAAAATAGGTAATAATTAAAATAAATAATCAAGCTAGAATTTATTTATATTTATCATAGTTCACATTGAATTATGCTTTATTAGATGTAAATATATTCAATATGTTTCTTCTCCGTCACCAAATTTTGTCTTTCTTCGTCAGTGAGCCACATAATTAAAAGACTATAAAAAATAATGGATGTAAACAATTTCTATATTTCTCTTCTCCTTCGCCAAAATTTTAGTTTCTCAACCTCCAAGAAACTAAGTTAAGATACTAAAAATTAATAACCCATAATTTATACACATGCATAACAATTAAAATTAAATAATCAAGTAAACATTGTTTATATTCATCGTATTCACATTGACTTATGGTATATTACATCTAAAATGTTAGATATTTTTCTTCACCATCCCAAATTTTTAGGTTTTTTATCATTATGCAAAAAACATAATAGACTATAGTAGATGTAAAAAATTAATTATATTTTATTTTTCTACTCCATCACAAAATTTTAGGTTTTTCCCCACTAAAAACCATATTAAAAAGACTATAATCAATGACATATATTTTTTTTAAAAATAGGTAATAATTAAAATAAATAATCAAGCTAGAATTTATTTATATTTATCATAGTTCACATTGAATTATGCTTTATTAGATGTAAATATATTCAATATGTTTCTTCTCCGTCACCAAATTTTGTCTTTCTTCGTCAGTGAGCCACATAGTTAAAAGACTATAAAACATAATGGTTGTAAACAATTTATATGTTTTTCTTCTCCGTCACCAAAATTTTTGTTTCTCAACCTCCAAGAAACTAAGTTAAGATACTACAGATGAATGACACATAATTTATACACATGCATAACAATTAAAATTAAATAATCAAGTAAACATTGTTTATATTCATCGTATTCACATTGACTTATGGTATATTACATCTAAAATGTTAGATATTTTTCTTCAGCATCCCAAATTTTTAGGTTTTTTATCATTATGCAAAAAACATAATAGACTATAGTAGATGTAAAAAATTAATTATATTTTATTTTTCTACTCCATCACAAAATTTTAGGTTTTTCCCCACTAAAAACAAAAGTTAAAAGACTATAATCCATGATATATATTTTTTTTAAAAATAGGTAATAATTAAAATAAATAATCAAGCTAGAATTTATTTATATTTATCATAGTTCACATTGAATTATGCTTTATTAGATGTAAATATATTCAATATGTTTCTTCTCCGTCACCAAATTTTGTCTTTCTTCGTCAGTGAGCCACATAGTTAAAAGACTATAAAACATAATGGTTGTAAACAATTTATATGTTTTTCTTCTCCGTCACCAAAATTTTTGTTTCTCAACCTCCAAGAAACTAAGTTAAGATACTACAGATGAATGACACATAATTTATACACATGCATAACAATTAAAATTAAATAATCAAGTAAACATTGTTTATATTCATCGTATTCACATTGACTTATGGTATATTACATCTAAAATGTTAGATATTTTTCTTCACCATCCAAAATTTTTAGGTTTTTTATCACTATGCAAAAAACATAATAGACTATAGTAGATGTAAAAAATTAATTATATTTTATTTTTCTACTACCTCACAAAATTTTAGGTTTTGCACCACTAAAAACCAAAGTAAAAAGACTATAATCCATGACATATACCTTTTATAAAATAGGTGATAATTAAAATAAAATAATCAAGCTAGAATTTATTTATATTTACCATAGTTCACATTGAATTATGCTTTATTAGATGTAAATATATTCAATATGTTTCTTCTCTGTCACCAAATTTCGTCTTTCTTCGTCAGTAAGCCACATAATTAAACGACTATAAAATATAATGGATGTAAACTATTCCTATATTTTTCTTCTCCTTCGCCAAAATTTTAGTTTCTCAACCTCCAAGAAACTAAGTTAAGATACTAAAAATTAATAACCCATAACTTATACACATGCATAACAATTAAAATTAAATAATCAAGTAAACATTGTTTATATTCATCGTATTCACATTGACTTATGGTATATTACATCTAAAATGTTAGATATTTTTCTTCACCATCCCAAATTTTTAGGTTTTTTATCATTATGCAAAAAACATAATAGACTATAGTAGATGTAAAAAATTAATTATATTTTATTTTTCTACTCCATCACAAAATTTTAGGTTTTTCCCCACTAAAAACAAAAGTTAAAAGACTATAATCCATGATATATATTTTTTTTAAAAATAGGTAATAATTAAAATAAATAATCAAGCTAGAATTTATTTATATTTATCATAGTTCACATTGAATTATGCTTTATTAGATGTAAATATATTCAATATGTTTCTTCTCCGTCACCAAATTTTGTCTTTCTTCGTCAGTGAGCCACATAATTAAAAGACTATAAAAAGTAATGGATGTAAACAATTTCTATATTTCTCTTCTCCTTCGCCAAAATTTTAGTTTCTCAACCTCCAAGAAACTAAGTTAAGATACTAAAAATTAATAACCCATAATTTATACACATGCATAACAATTAAAATTAAATAATCAAGTAAACATTGTTTATATTCATCGTATTCACATTGACTTATGGTATATTACATCTAAAATGTTAGATATTTTTCTTCACCATCCCAAATTTTTAGGTTTTTTATCATTATGCAAAAAACATAATAGACTTTAGTAGATGTAAAAAATTAATTATATTTTATTTTTCTACTCCATCACAAAATTTTAGGTTTTTCCACACTAAAAATAAAAGTTAAAAGACTATAATCCATGACATATATTTTTTATAAAATAGGTAATAATTAAAATAAATATTCAAGCTAGAATTTATTTATATTTATCATAGTTCACATTGAATTATGCTTTATTAGATGTAAATATATTCAATATGTTTCTTCTCCGTCACCAAATTTCGTCTTTCTTCGTCAGTGAGCCACATAGTTAAAAGACTATAAAATATAATGGATGTAAACAATTTCTATATTTTTCTTCTCCGTCACCAAAATTTTGGTTTCTCAACCTCCAAGAAACGAAGTTAAGAGACTACATATGAATGACCCATAACTTATACACATGCATAACAATTAAAATTAAATAATCAAGTAAACATTGTTTATATTCATCGTATTCACATTGACTTATGGTATATTACATCTAAAATGTTAGATATTTTTCTTCACCGTCCCAAATTTTTAGGTTTTTTATCATTATGCAAAAAACATAATAGACTATAGTAGATGTAAAAAATTAATTATATTTTATTTTTCTACTCCATCACAAAATTTTAGGTTTTTCCCCACTAAAAACAAAAGTTAAAAGACTATAATCCATGATATATATATTTTTTAAAAATAGGTAATAATTAAAATAAATAATCAAGCTAGAATTTATTTATATTTATCATAGTTCACATTGAATTATGCTTTATTAGATGTAAATATATTCAATATGTTTCTTCTCCGTCACCAAATTTTATCTTTCTTCGTCAGTGAGCCACATAATTAAAAGACTATAAAAAGTAATGGATGTAAACAATTTCTATATTTCTCTTCTCCTTCGCCAAAATTTTAGTTTCTCAACCTCCAAGAAACTAAGTTAAGATACTAAAAATTAATAACCCATAATTTATACACATGCATAACAATTAAAATTAAATAATCAAGTAAACATTGTTTATATTCATCGTATTCACATTGACTTATGGTATATTACATCTAAAATGTTAGATATTTTTCTTCACCATCCCAAATTTTTAGGTTTTTTATCATTATGCAAAAAACATAATAGACTATAGTAGATGTAAAAAATTAATTATATTTTATTTTTCTACTCCATCACAAAATTTTAGGTTTTTCCCCACTAAAAACAAAAGTTAAAAGACTATAATCCATGATATATATTTTTTTTAAAAATAGGTAATAATTAAAATAAATAATCAAGCTAGAATTTATTTATATTTATCATAGTTCACATTGAATTATGCTTTATTAGATGTAAATATATTCAATATGTTTCTTCTCCGTCACCAAATTTTGTCTTTCTTCGTCAGTGAGCCACATAGTTAAAAGACTATAAAACATAATGGTTGTAAACAATTTATATGTTTTTCTTCTCCGTCACCAAAATTTTTGTTTCTCAACCTCCAAGAAACTAAGTTAAGATACTACAGATGAATGACACATAATTTATACACATGCATAACAATTAAAATTAAATAATCAAGTAAACATTGTTTATATTCATCGTATTCACATTGACTTATGGTATATTACATCTAAAATGTTAGATATTTTTCTTCACCATCCAAAATTTTTAGGTTTTTATCACTATGCAAAAAACATAATAGACTATAGTAGATGTAAAAAATTAATTATATTTAATTTTTCTACTACATCACAAAATTTTAGGTTTTGCACCACTAAAAACCAAAGTAAAAAGACTATAATCCATGACATATACCTTTTATAAAATAGGTGATAATTAAAATAAAATAATCAAGCTAGAATTTATTTATATTTACCATAGTTCACATTGAATTATGCTTTATTAGATGTAAATATATTCAATATGTTTCTTCTCTGTCACCAAATTTCGTCTTTCTTGGTCAGTAAGCCACATAATTAAAAGACTATAAAATATAATGGATGTAAACTATTCCTATATTTTTCTTCTCCTTCGCCAAAATTTTAGTTTCTCAACCTCCAAGAAACTAAGTTAAGATACTAAAAATTAATAACCCATAATTTATACACATGCATAACAATTAAAATTAAATAATCAAGTAAACATTGTTTATATTCATCGTATTCACATTGACTTATGGTATATTACATCTAAAATGTTAGATATTTTTCTTCACCATCCCAAATTTTTAGGTTTTTTATCATTATGCAAAAAACATAATAGACTTTAGTAGATGTAAAAAATTAATTATATTTTATTTTTCTACTCCATCACAAAATTTTAGGTTTTTCCACACTAAAAATAAAAGTTAAAAGACTATAATCCATGACATATATTTTTTATAAAATAGGTAATAATTAAAATAAATATTCAAGCTAGAATTTATTTATATTTATCATAGTTCACATTGAATTATGCTTTATTAGATGTAAATATATTCAATATGTTTCTTCTCCGTCACCAAATTTCGTCTTTCTTCGTCGGTGAGCCACATAGTTAAAAGACTATAAAATATAATGGATGTAAACAATTTCTATATTTTTCTTCTCCGTCACCAAAATTTTGGTTTCTCAACCTCCAAGAAACGAAGTTAAGAGACTACAGATGAATGACCCATAACTTATACACATGCATAACAATTGAAATTAAATAATCAAGTAAACATTGTTTATATTCATCGTATTCACATTGACTTATGGTATATTACATCTAAAATGTTAGATATTTTTCTTCACCATCCCAAATTTTTAGGTTTTTTATCACTATGCAAAAAACATAATAGACTATTTTAGATGTAAAAAATTAATTATATTTTATTTTTCTACTCCATCACAAAATTTTAGGTTTTTCCCCACTAAAAACCAAAGTAAAAAGACTATAATCCATGACATATACCTTTTATAAAATAGGTGATAATTAAAATAAAATAATCAAGCTAGAATTTATTTATATTTACCATATTTCACATTGAATTATGCTTTATTAGATGTAAATATATTCAATATGTTTCTTCTCCGTCACCAAATTTCGTCTTTCTTCGTCAGTGAGCCACATAGTTAAAAGACTATAAAAAATAATGGATGTAAACAATTTCTATATTTCTCTTCTCCTTCACCAAAATTTTAGTTTCTCAACCTCCACGAAACTAAGTTAAGATACTACAAATTAATGACCCGTAATTTATACACATGCATAACAATTAAAATTAAATAATCAAGTAAACATTGTTTATATTCATCGTATTCACATTGACTTATGGTATATTACATCTAAAATGTTAGATATTTTTCTTCAGCATCCCAAATTTTTAGGTTTTTTATCACTATGCAAAAAACATAATAGACTATAGTAGATGTAAAAAATTAATTATATTTTATTTTTCTACTCCATCACAAAATTTTAGGTTTTTCCCCACTAAAAACAAAAGTTAAAAGACTATAATCCATGATATATATTTTTTTTAAAAATAGGTAATAATTAAAATAAATAATCAACCTAGAATTTATTTATATTTATCATAGTTCACATTGAATTATGCTTTATTAGATGTAAATATATTCAATATGTTTCTTCTCCGTCACCAAATTTTGTCTTTCTTCGTCAGTGAGCCACATAGTTAAAAGACTATAAAACATAATGGTTGTAAACAATTTATATGTTTTTCTTCTCCGTCACCAAAATTTTTGTTTCTCAACCTCCAAGAAACTAAGTTAAGTTACTACAGATGAATGACACATAATTTATACACATGCATAACAATTAAAATTAAATAATCAAGTAAACATTGTTTATATTCATCGTATTCACATTGACTTATGGTATATTACATCTAAAATGTTAGATATTTTTCTTCACCATCCAAAATTTTTAGGTTTTTATCACTATGCAAAAAACATAATAGACTATAGTAGATGTAAAAAATTAATTATATTTAATTTTTCTACTACATCACAAAATTTTAGGTTTTGCACCACTAAAAACCAAAGTAAAAAGACTATAATCCATGACATATACCTTTTATAAAATAGGTGATAATTAAAATAAAATAATCAAGCTAGAATTTATTTATATTTACCATAGTTCACATTGAATTATGCTTTATTAGATGTAAATATATTCAATATGTTTCTTCTCTGTCACCAAATTTCGTCTTTCTTGGTCAGTAAGCCACATAATTAAAAGACTATAAAATATAATGGATGTAAACTATTCCTATATTTTTCTTCTCCTTCGCCAAAATTTTAGTTTCTCAACCTCCAAGAAACTAAGTTAAGATACTAAAAATTAATAACCCATAATTTATACACATGCATAACAATTAAAATTAAATAATCAAGTAAACATTGTTTATATTCATCGTATTCACATTGACTTATGGTATATTACATCTAAAATGTTAGATATTTTTCTTCACCATCCCAAATTTTTAGGTTTTTTATCATTATGCAAAAAACATAATAGACTTTAGTAGATGTAAAAAATTAATTTATTTTATTTTTCTACTCCATCACAAAATTTTAGGTTTTTCCACACTAAAAATAAAAGTTAAAAGACTATAATCCATGGCATATATTTTTTATAAAATAGGTAATAATTAAAATAAATATTCAAGCTAGAATTTATTTATATTTATCATAGTTCACATTGAATTATGCTTTATTAGATGTAAATATATTCAATATGTTTCTTCTCCGTCACCAAATTTCGTCTTTCTTCGTCAGTGAGCCACATAGTTAAAAGACTATAAAATATAATGGATGTAAACAATTTCTATATTTTTCTTCTCCGTCACCAAAATTTTGGTTTCTCAACCTCCAAGAAACGAAGTTAAGAGACTACAGATGAATGACCCATAACTTATACACATGCATAACAATTGAAATTAAATAATCAAGTAAACATTGTTTATATTCATCGTATTCACATTGACTTATGGTATATTACATCTAAAATGTTAGATATTTTTCTTCACCATCCCAAATTTTTAGGTTTTTTATCACTATGCAAAAAACATAATAGACTATTTTAGATGTAAAAAATTAATTATATTTTATTTTTCTACTCCATCACAAAATTTTAGGTTTTTCCCCACTAAAAACCAAAGTAAAAAGACTATAATCCATGACATATACCTTTTATAAAATAGGTGATAATTAAAATAAAATAATCAAGCTAGAATTTATTTATATTTACCATATTTCACATTGAATTATGCTTTATTAGATGTAAATATATTCAATATGTTTCTTCTCCGTCACCAAATTTCGTCTTTCTTCGTCAGTGAGCCACATAGTTAAAAGACTATAAAAAATAATGGATGTAAACAATTTCTATATTTCTCTTCTCCTTCACCAAAATTTTAGTTTCTCAACCTCCACGAAACTAAGTTAAGATACTACAAATTAATGACCCGTAATTTATACACATGCATAACAATTAAAATTAAATAATCAAGTAAACATTGTTTATATTCATCGTATTCACATTGACTTATGGTATATTACATCTAAAATGTTAGATATTTTTCTTCAGCATCCCAAATTTTTAGGTTTTTTATCACTATGCAAAAAACATAATAGACTATAGTAGATGTAAAAAATTAATTATATTTTATTTTTCTACTCCATCACAAAATTTTAGGTTTTTCCCCACTAAAAACAAAAGTTAAAAGACTATAATCCATGATATATATTTTTTTTAAAAATAGGTAATAATTAAAATAAATAATCAAGCTAGAATTTATTTATATTTATCATAGTTCACATTGAATTATGCTTTATTAGATGTAAATATATTCAATATGTTTCTTCTCCGTCACCAAATTTTGTCTTTCTTCGTCAGTGAGCCACATAGTTAAAAGACTATAAAACATAATGGTTGTAAACAATTTATATGTTTTTCTTCTCCGTCACCAAAATTTTTGTTTCTCAACCTCCAAGAAACTAAGTTAAGTTACTACAGATGAATGACACATAATTTATACACATGCATAACAATTAAAAATAAATAATCAAGTAAACATTGTTTATATTCATCGTATTCACATTGACTTATGGTATATTACATCTAAAATGTTAGATATTTTTCTTCACCATCCCAAATTTTTAGGTTTTTTATCATTATGCAAAAAACATAATAGACTTTAGTAGATGTAAAAAATTAATTATATTTTATTTTTCTACTCCATCACAAAATTTTAGGTTTTTCCACACTAAAAATAAAAGTTAAAAGACTATAATCCATGACATATATTTTTTATAAAATAGGTAATAATTAAAATAAATATTCAAGCTATAATTTATTTATATTTATCATAGTTCACATTGAATTATGCTTTATTAGATGTAAATATATTCAATATGTTTCTTCTCCGTCACCAAATTTCGTCTTTCTTCGTCAGTGAGCCACATAGTTAAAAGACTATAAAATATAATGGATGTAAACAATTTCTATATTTTTCTTCTCCGTCACCAAAATTTTGGTTTCTCAACCTCCAAGAAACGAAGTTAAGAGACTACAGATGAATGACCCATAACTTATACACATGCATAACAATTGAAATTAAATAATCAAGTAAACATTGTTTATATTCATCGTATTCACATTGACTTATGGTATATTACATCTAAAATGTTAGATATTTTTCTTCACCATCCCAAATTTTTAGGTTTTTTATCACTATGCAAAAAACATAATAGACTATTTTAGATGTAAAAAATTAATTATATTTTATTTTTCTACTCCATCACAAAATTTTAGGTTTTTCCCCACTAAAAACCAAAGTAAAAAGACTATAATCCATGACATATACCTTTTATAAAATAGGTGATAATTAAAATAAAATAATCAAGCTAGAATTTATTTATATTTACCATATTTCACATTGAATTATGCTTTATTAGATGTAAATATATTCAATATGTTTCTTCTCCGTCACCAAATTTCGTCTTTCTTCGTCAGTGAGCCACATAGTTAAAAGACTATAAAAAATAATGGATGTAAACAATTTCTATATTTCTCTTCTCCTTCACCAAAATTTTAGTTTCTCAACCTCCACGAAACTAAGTTAAGATACTACAAATTAATGACCCGTAATTTATACACATGCATAACAATTAAAATTAAATAATCAAGTAAACATTGTTTATATTCATCGTATTCACATTGACTTATGGTATATTACATCTAAAATGTTAGATATTTTTCTTCACCATCCCAAATTTTTAGGTTTTTTATCACTATGCAAAAAACATAATAGACTATAGTAGATGTAAAAAATTAATTATATTTTATTTTTCTACTCCATCACAAAATTTTAGGTTTTTCCCCACTAAAAACAAAAGTTAAAAGACTATAATCCATGATATATATTTTTTTTAAAAATAGGTAATAATTAAAATAAATAATCAAGCTAGAATTTATTTATATATATCATAGTTCACATTGAATTATGCTTTATTAGATGTAAATATATTCAATATGTTTCTTCTCCGTCACCAAATTTCGTCTTTCTTCGTCAGTGAGCCACATAGTTAAAAGACTATAAAACATAATGGTTGTAAACAATTTATATGTTTTTCTTCTCCGTCACCAAAATTTTTGTTTCTCAACCTCCAAGAAACTAAGTTAAGATACTACAGATGAATGACACATAATTTATACACATGCATAAAAATTAAAAATAAATAATCAAGTAAACATTGTTTATATTCATCGTATTCACATTGACTTATGGTATATTACATCTAAAATGTTAGATATTTTTCTTCACCATCCAAAATTTTTAGGTTTTTTATCACTATGCAAAAAACATAATAGACTATAGTAGATGTAAAAAATTAATTATAGTTTATTTTTCTACTCCATCACAAAATTTTAGGTTTTTCCCCTCTAAAAACCAAAGTAAAAAGACTATAATCCATGACATATACCTTTTATAAAATAGGTGATAATTAAAATAAAATAATCAAGCTAGAATTTATTTATATTTACCATAGTTCACATTGAATTATGCTTTATTAGATGTAAATATATTCAATATGTTTCTTCTCTGTCACCAAATTTCGTCTTTCTTGGTCAGTAAGCCACATAATTAAAAGACTATAAAATAAAATAGATGTAAACAATTTCTATATTTTTCTTCTCCTTCACCAAAATTTTAGTTTCTCAACCTCCAAGAAACTAAGTTAAGATACTACAAATTAATGACCCATAATTTATACACACGCATAACAATTAAAATTAAATAATCAAGTAAACATTGTTTCTATTCATCGTATTCACATTGACTTTTGGTATATTACATCTAAAATGTTAGATATTTTTCTTCACCATCCCAAATTTTTAGGTTTTTTATCATTATCGAAAAAACATAATAGATTATAGTAGATGTAAAAAATTAATTATATTTTATTTTTCTACTCCATCACAAAATTTTAGGTTTTTCCACACTAAAAACAAAAGTTAAAAGACTATAATCCATGATATATATTTTTTTATAAAATAGTTAATAATTAAAATAAATAATCAAGCTAGAATTTATTTATATTTATCATAGTTCACATTGAATTATGCTTTATTAGATGTAAATATATTCAATATGTTTCTTCTCCGTCACCAAATTTTGTCTTTCTTCGTCAGTGAGCCACATAGTTAAAAGACTATAAAACATAATGGTTGTAAACAATTTCTATATTTTTCTTCTCCGTCACCAAAATTTTGGTTTCTCAACCTCCAAGAAACTATGTTAAGATACTACAAATGAATGACCCATAATTTATACATATGCATAAAAAATTAAAATTAAATAATCAAGTAAACATTGTATATATTTATTGTATTCACATTGATTTAAGGTATATTACATCTAAAATATTAGATATTTTTCTTGACCATCCCAAAGTTTTAGGTTTTTTTATCACTATGCAAAAAACATAATAGATATAGTAGATGTAAAAAATTAATTATATTTTATTTTTCTACTCCATCACAAAATTTTAGGTTTTTCCCCACTAAAAACCAAAGTTAAAAGCCTATAATCCATGACATATATTTTTTATAAAATAGGTAATAATTAAAATAAATAATCAAGCTATAATTTATTTATATTTATGCTTTATTAGATGTAAATATATTCAATATGGTTCTTCTCCGTCACCAAATTTCGTCTTTCTTCGCTAGTAAGCCACATAGTTAAAAGACTATAAAACATAATGGATGTAAACAATTTCTATATTTTTCTTCTCCGTCACCAAAATTTTGGTTTCTCAACCTCCAAGAAACTAAGTTAAGAGACTACAGATGAATGACACATAATTTATACACATGCATAACAATTAAAATTAAATAAGCAAGTAAACATTGTTTATATTCATCGTATTCACATTGACTTATGGTATATTACATCTAAAATGTTAGATATTTTTCTTCACCATCCAAAATTTTTAGGTTTTTTATCACTATGCAAAAAACATAATAGACTATATTAGATGTAAAAAATTAATTATATTTTATTTTTCTACTCCATCACAAAATTTTAGGTTTTTCCCCACTAAAAACCAAAGTTAAAAGACTATAATCCATGACATATATTTTTTATAAAATAGGTAATAATTAAAATAAATAATCAAGCTAGAATTTATTTATATTTATCATAGTTCACATTGAATTATGCTTTATTAGATGTAAATATATTCAATATGTTTCTTCTCCGTCACCAAATTTCGTCTTTCTTCGCTAGTAAGCCACATAGTTAAAAGACTATAAAACATAATGGATGTAAATAATTTCTATATTTTTCTTCTCCGTCACCAAAATTTTGGTTTCTCAACCTCCAAGAAACTAAGTTAAGAGACTACAGATGAATGACCCATAATTTATACTCATGCATAACAATTAAAATTAAATAATCAAGTAAACATTGTTTATATTCATCGTATTCACATTGACTTATGGTATATTTCATCTAAAATGTTAGATATTTTTCTTCACCATCCAAAATTTTTAGGTTTTTTATCACTATGCAAAAAACATAATAGACTATATTAGATGTAAAAAATTAATTATATTTTATTTTTCTACTCCATCACAAAATTTTAGGTTTTTCCCCACTAAAAACCAAAGTAAAAAGACTATAATCCATGACATATACCTTTTATAAAATAGGTGATAATTAAAATAAAATAATCAAGCTAGAATTTATTTATATTTACCATATTTCACATTGAATTATGCTTTATTAGATGTAAATATATTCAATATGTTTCTTCTCTGTCACCAAATTTCGTCTTTCTTGGTCAGTAAGCCACATAATTAAAAGACTATAAAATATAATAGATGTAAACAATTTCTATATTTTTCTTCTCCTTCATCAAAATTTTAGTTTCTCAACCTCCAAGAAACTAAGTTAAGATACTACAAATTAATGACCCATAATTTATACACATGCATAACAATTAAAATTAAATAATCAAGCAAACATTGTTTATATTCATCGTATTCACATTGACTTATGGTATAATACATCTAAAATGTTAGATATTTTTCTTCACCATCCCAAATTTTTAGTTTTTTTATCATTATGCAAAAAACATAATAGACTATAGTAGATGTAAAAAATTAATTATATTTTATTTTTCTACTCCATCACAAAATTTTAGGTTTTTCCACACTAAAAACAAAAGTTAAAAGACTATAATCCATGACATATATTTTTTATAAAATAGGTAATAATTAAAATAAATATTCAAGCTAGAATTTATTTATATTTATCATAGTTCACATTGAATTATGCTTTATTAGATGTAAATTTATTCAATATGTTTCTTCTCTGTCACCAAATTTCGTCTTTCTTCGTCAGTGAGCCACATAATTAAAAGACTATAAAATATAATGGATGTAAACAATTTCTATATTTTTCTTCTCCTTCACCAAAATTTTAGTTTCTCAACCTCCAAGAAACGAAGTTAAGAGACTACAGATGAATGACCCATAATTTATACACATGCATAACGATTAAAATTAAATAATCAAGTAAACATTGTTTATATTCATCGTATTCACATTGACTTATGGTATATTACATCTAAAATGTTAGATATTTTTCTTCACCATCCCAAATTTTTAGGTTTTTTATCATTATGCAAAAAACATAATAGACTATAGTAGATGTAAAAAATTAATTATATTTTATTTTTCTACTCCATCACAAAATTTTAGGTTTTTCCCCACTAAAAACAAAAGTTAAAAGACTATAATCCATGATATATCTTTTTTCATAAAATAGGTAATAATTAAAATAAATAATCAAGCTAGAATTTATTTATATTTATAATAGTTCACATTGAATTATGCTTTATTCGATGTAAATATATTCAATATGTTTCTTCTCCGTCACCAAATTTTGTCTTTCTTCGTCAGTGAGCCACATAGTTAAAAGACTATAAAACATAATGGTTGTAAACAATTTCTATATTTTTCTTCTCCGTCACCGAAATTTTGGTTTCTCAACCTCCAAGAAACTAAGTTTAGATACTACAAATGAATGACCCATAATTTATACATATGCATAACAATTAAAATTAAATAATCAAGCAAACATTGTTTATATTTAATGTATTCACATTGATTTAAGGTATATTACATCTAAAATATCGGATATTTTTCTTCACCATCCCAAAGTTTTAGGTTTTTTTATCACTATGCAAAAAACATAATAGATATAGTATATGTAAAAAATTAATTATATTTTATTTTTCTACTCCATCACAAAATTTTAGGTTTTTCCCCACTAAAAACCAAAGTTAAAAGACTATAATCCATGACATATATTTTTTATAAAATAGGTAATAATTAAAATAAATAATCAAGCTAGAATTTATTTATATTTACCATAGTTCATATTTAATTATGCTTTATTAGATGTAAATATATTCAATATGGTTCTTCTCCGCCACCAAATTTTGTCTTTCTTCGTCAGTGAGCCACATAGTTAAAAGACTATAAAACATAATGGATGTAAACAATTTCTATATTTTTCTTCTCCGTCACCAAAATTTTGGTTTCTCAACCTCCAAGAAACTAAGTTAAGAGACTACAGATGAATGACCCATAATTTATACACATGCATAACAATTAAAATTAAATAATCAAGTAAACATTGTTTATATTCATCGTATTCACATTGACTTATGGTATATTACATCTAAAATGTTAGATATTTTTCTTCACCATCCTAAATTTTTATGTTTTTTATCATTATGCAAAAAACATAATAGACTATAGTAGATGTAAAAAATTAATTATATTTTATTTTTCTACTCGATCACAAAATTTTGGGTTTTTCCCCACTAAAAAACAAATCTAACAGACTATAATCCATGACATACATTTTTTTATAAAATAGGTAATAATTAAAATAAATTAATCAAGGTAGAATTTATTTATATTTACCATAGTTCACATTGTATTGTGCTTTATTAGATGTAAATATATTCAATATGTTTCTTCTCTGTCAGCAAATTTCGTCTTTCTTCGTCAGTTAGCCACATAGTTAAAAGACTATAAAATATAATAGATGTAAACAATTTCTATATTTTTCTTCTCCGTCACCAAAATTTTGGTTTCTCGACCTCCAAGAAACTAAGTTAATATACTACAAATGAATGACCCATAATTTATACATATGCATAACAATTAAAATTAAATAATCAAGTAAACATTGTTTATATTTATTGTATTCACATTGATTTAAGGTATATTACATCTAAAATATTAGATATTTTTCTTCACCATCCCAAAGTTTTAGGTTTTTTTATCACTATGCAAAAAACATAATAGATATAGTAGATGTAAAAAATTAATTATATTTTATTTTTCTACTCCATCAGAAAATTTTAGGTTTTTCCCCACTAAAAACCAAAGTTAAAAGACTATAATCCATGACATATATTTTTTATAAAATAGGTAATAATTAAAATAAATAATCAAGCTAGAATTAATTTATATTTAACATAGTTCACATTGAATTATGCTTTATTAGATGTAAATATATTCAATATGGTTCTTCTCCGTCACCAAATTTCATCTTTCTTCGCTAGTAAGCCATATAGTTAAAAGACTATAAAACATAATGGATGTAAACAATTTCTATATTTTTCTTCTCCGTCACCAAAATTTTGGTTTCTCAACCTCCAAGAAACTAAGTTAAGAGACTACAGATGAATGACCCATAATTTATACACATGCATAACAATTAAAATTAAATAATCAAGTAAACATTGTTTATATTCATCGTATTCACATTGACTTATGGTATATTACATCTAAAATGTTAGATATTTTTCCTCACCATCCAACGTTTTATGTTTTTTTTATCACTATGCAAAAAACATAATAGACTATAGTAGCTGTAAAAAATTAATTATATTTTATTTTTATACTCCATCACAAAATTTTAGGTTTTTTCCCACTAAAAACCAAAGTAAAAAGACTATAATCCATGACATATATTTTTTATAAAATAGGTAATAATTAAAATAAATAATAAAGCTAGAATTTATTTATATTTATCATAGTTCACATTGTGAATTATGCTTTATTAGATGTAAATATATTCAATATGTTTCTTCTCCGTCACCAAATTTCGTCTTTCTTCGTTAGTGTGCCACATAGTTAAAAGACTATAAAACATAATGGATGTAAACAATTTCTATATTTTTCTTCTCCGTCACCAAATTTTGGTTTCTCAACCTCTTAGAAACTAAGTTAAGAGACTACAGATGAATGACCCATAATTTATACACATGCATAACAATTAAAATTAAATAATCAAGTAAACATTGTTTATATTCATCGTATTCACATTGACTTATGGTATATTACATCTAAAATGTTAGATATTTTTCTTCACCATCCCAAAGTTTTATGTTTTTTTATCACTACGCAAAAAACATGATAGACTATAGTAGATGTAAAAAATTAATTATATTTTATTTTTCTACTCCATCACAAATTTTAGGTTTTTCCCCGCTAAAAACCAAAGTAAAAAGACTATAATCCATGACATATACATTTTATAAAATAGGTGATACTTAAAATAAATAATCAAGATAGAATTTATTTATATTTACCATAGTAAACATTGAATTACGCTTTATTAGATGTGAATATATTCAATATGTTTCTTCTCTGTTACCAAATTTCGTCTTTCTTCGTCAGTAAGCCACATAGTTAAAAGATTATAAAACATGATAGACATAAACAATTTCTATATTTTTCTTCTTCTACGTCACCAAAATTTTGGTTTCTCAACCTCCAAGAAACTAAGTTAAGAGACTACAAATGAATGACCCATAATTTATACAGATGAATAACAATTAAAATTAAATAATCAAGTAAACATTGTTTATATTCATCGTATTCACATTGAATTATGGTATATTACATCTCAAATGTTAGATATTTTTCTGCACCATCCCAAAGTTTTAGGTTTTTTTATCACTATGCAAAAAACATAATAGACTATAGTAGCTGTAAAAAATTATTTATATTTTATTTTTCTACTCCATCACAAAATTTTAGGTTTTTCCCCTCTAAAAACCAAAGTTAAAAGACTATAATCCATGACGTATATTTTTTATAAAATAGGTAATAATTAAAATAAATAATCAAGCTAGAATTTATTTATATTTACCATGCTTCACATTGTATTATGCTTTACTAGATGTAAATATATTCAATATGTTTCTTCTCCGTCACCAAATTTCGTCTTTCTTCACAAGTAAGCCACACAATTAAAAGACTATAAAACATAATGGATGTAAGCAATTTCTATATTTTTCTTCTCCGTCACCAAAATTTTGGTTTCTCAACCTCCAAGAAACAAAGTTAAGAGACTAAAAATTAATGACCCATAATTTATACACATGCATAAGAATTAAAATTAAATAATCAAGTAAACACCGTTTATATTCATCGCATTCCAATTGACTTAGGGTATATTACATCTAAAATGTTAGATATTTTTCTTCACCATCCCAAATTTTTAGGTTTTTTATCAGTATGCAAAAAACATAATAGACTATAGTAGATGTAAAAAATTAATTATATTTTATTTTTCTACTCCATCAGAAAATTTTAGGTTTTCCCCCACTAAAAACCAAAGTAAAAAGACTATAATCCATGACATATACATTTTATAAAATAGGTGATACTTAAAATAAATAATCAAGATAGAATTTATTTATATTTACCATAGTAAACATTGAATTACGCTTTATTAGATGTTAATATATTCAATATGTTTCTTCTCTGTTACCAAATTTCGTCTTTCTTCGTCAGTAAGCCACATAGTTAAAAGACTATAAAACATGATAGACATAAACAATTTCTATATTTTTCTTCTTCTCCGTCACCAAATTTTGGTTTCTCAACCTCCAAGAAACTAAGTTAAGAGACTACAAATGAATGACCCATAATTTATACAGATGAATAACAATTAAAATTAAATAATCAAGTAAACATTGTTTATATTCATCGTATTCACATTGAATTATGGTATATTACATCTCAAATGTTAGATATTTTTCTGCACCATCCCAAAGTTTTAGGTTTTTTTATCACTATGCAAAAAACATAATAGACTATAGTAGCTGTAAAAAATTATTTATATTTTATTTTTCTACTCCATCACAAAATTTTAGGTTTTTCCCCTCTAAAAACCAAAGTTAAAAGACTATAATCCATGACGTATATTTTTTATAAAATAGGTAATAATTAAAATAAATAATCAAGCTAGAATTTATTTATATTTACCATGCTTCACATTGTATTATGCTTTACTAGATGTAAATATATTCAATATGTTTCTTCTCCGTCACCAAATTTCGTCTTTCTTCACAAGTAAGCCACACAGTTAAAAGACTATAAAACATAATGGATGTAAACAATTTCAATATTTTTCTTCTCCGTCACCAAAATTTTGGTTTCTCAACCTCCAAGAAACAAAGTTAAGAGACTAAAAATTAATGACCCATAATTTATACACATGCATAAGAATTAAAATTAAATAATCAAGTAAACATCGTTTATATTCATCGCATTCCAATTGACTTAGGGTATATTACATCTAAAATGTTAGATATTTTTCTTCACCATCCCAAATTTTTTAGGTTTTTTATCACTATGCAAAAAACATAATAGACTATAGTAGATGTAAAAAATTAATTATATTTTATTTTTCTACTCCATCAGAAAATTTTAGGTTTTCCCCACTAAAAACCAAAGTAAAAAGACTATAATTCATGACATATACATTTTATAAAATAGGTGATACTTAAAATAAATAATCAAGATAGAATTTATTTATATTTACCATAGTAAACATTGAATTACGCTTTATTAGATGTTAATATATTCAATATGTTTCTTCTTTGTTACCAAATTTCGTCTTTCTTCGTCAGTAAGTCACATAGTTAAAAGACTATAAAACATGATAGACATAAACAATTTCTATATTTTTCTTCTTCTCCGTCACCAAAATTTTGGTTTCTCAACCTCCAAGAAACTAAGTTAAGAGACTACAAATGAATGACCCATAATTTATACAGATGAATAACAATTAAAATTAAATAATCAAGTAAACATTGTTTATATTCATCGTATTCACATTGAATTATGGTATATTACATCTCAAATGTTAGATATTTTTCTTCACCATCCCAAAGTTTTAGGTTTTTTTATCACTATGGAAAAAACATAATAGACTATAGTAGCTGTAAAAAATTATTTATATTTTATTTTTCTACTCCATCACAAAATTTAAGGTTTTTCCCCTCTAAAAACCAAAGTTAAAAGACTATAATCCATGACGTATATTTTTTATAAAATAGGTAATAATTAAAATAAATAATCAATCTAGAGTTTATTTATATTTACCATGCTTCACATAGTATTATGCTTTACTAGATGTAAATATATTCAATATGTTTCTTCTCCGTCACCAAATTTCGTCTTTCTTCACAAGTAAGCCACACAGTTAAAAGACTATAAAACATAATGGATGTAAACAATTTCTATATTTTTCTTCTCCGTCACCAAAATTTTGGTTTCTCAACCTCCAAGAAACAAAGTTAAGAGACTAAAAATTAATGACCCATAATTTATACACATGCATAAGAATTAAAATTAAATAATCAAGTAAACATCGTTTATATTCATCGCATTCCAATTGACTTAGGGTATATTACATCTAAAATGTTAGATATTTTTCTTCACCATCCCAAATTTTTAGGTTTTTTATCACTATGCAAAAAACATAATAGACTATAGTAGATGTAAAAAATTAATTATATTTTATTTTTCTACTCCATCAGAAAATTTTAGGTTTACCCCACTAAAAACCAAAGTAAAAAGACTATAATCCATAACATATACATTTTATAAAATAGGTGATACTTAAAATAAATAATCAAGATAGAATTTATTTATATTTACCATAGTAAACATTGAATTATGCTTTATTAGATGTTAATATATTCAATATGTTTCTTCTCTGTTACGAAATTTCGTCTTTCTTCGTCAGTAAGCCACATAGTTAAAAGACTATAAAACATGATAGACATAAACAATTTCTATATTTTTCTTCTTCTCCGTCACCAAAATTTTGGTTTCTCAACCTCCAAGAAACTAAGTTAAGAGACTACAAATGAATGACCCGTAATTTATACAGATGAATAACAATTAAAATTAAATAATCTAGCAAACATTATTTATATTCATCGTATTCACATTGACTTATGGTATATTACATCTGAAATGTTAGATATTTTTCTTCACCATCCCAAAGTTTTAGGTTTTTTTATCACTATGCAAAAAACATAATAGACTATAGTAGCTGTAAAAAATTATTTATATTTTATTTTTCTACTCCATCACAAAATTTAAGGTTTTTCCCCTCTAAAAACCAAAGTTAAAAGACTATAATCCATGACGTATATTTTTTATAAAATATGTAATAATTAAAACATATAATCAAGCAAGAATTTATTTATATTTACCATAGTTCACATCGAATTATGCTTTATTAGATATAAATATATTCAATATGTTTCTTCTCCGTCACCAAATTTCGTCTTTCTTCGCTAGTAAGCCACATAGTTAAAAGACTATAAAACATAATGGATGTAAACAATTTCTATATTTTTCTTCTCCGTCACCAAAATTTTGGTTTCTCAACCTCCAAGAAACTAAGTTAAGAGACTACAAATGAATGACCCATAATTTATACACATGCATAACAATTAAAATTAAATAAAACATTATTTATATCCATCGTATTCACATTGACTTATGGTATATTACATCTAAAATGTTAGATATTTTTCTTCACCATCCCAACGTTTTAGGTTTTTTTATCACTATGCAGAAAACATAATAGACTATAGTAGCTGTAAAAAATTAATTATATTTTATTTTTCTACTCCATCACAAAATTTTAGGTTTTTCCCCACTAAAAACCAAGGTTAAAAGACTATAATCCATGACATATATTTTTTTATAAAATAGGTAATAAATAAAATAAATAATCAAGTTAGAACTTATTTATATTTACCATAGTTCACATTGATATATGATTTATTAGATGTAAATAATTCAATACGTTTCTTCTCCGTCACCAAACTTCATCTTTCTTCGTCAGTAAGCCACATAGGTAAAAGACTATAAAACATAATGGATGTAAACAATTTCTATATTTTTCATCTCCGTCACCAAATTTTTGGTTTCTCAACCTCCAAGAAACTAAGTTAAGAGACTACAGATGAATGACCCATAATTTATACACACGCATAATAATTAAAGATAAATAATCAAGTAAACATTGTTTATATTCATCATATTCACATTGACTTATGGAATATTACATCTAAAATGTTAGATATTTTTCTTCACCATCCCAAATTTTTAGGTTTTTTATCACTATGCAAAAAACACAATAGACTATAGTAGATGTAAAAAATTAATTATATTTTATTTTTCTACTCCATCACAAAATTTTAGGTTATTCCACACTAAAAACCAAAGTTAAAAGTCTATAATCCATGACATATATTTTTTATAAAATAGGTAATAATTAAAATAAATAATCAAGCAAGAATTAATTTATATTTACCATAGTTCACATTGAATTATGCTTTATTAGATGTAAATATATTCAATATGTTTCTTCTCCGTCACCAAATTTTGTCTTTCTTTGCTAGTAAGCCACATAGTTAAAAGACTATAAAACATAATGGATGTAAACAATTTCTATATTTTTCTTCTCTGTCACCAAAATTTTGGTTGCTCAACCTCCAAGAAACTTAGTTAAGAGACTACAGATGAATGACCCATAATTTATACACATGCATAACAATTAAAATTTAATAATCAAGTAAACATTGTTTATATTCATCATATTCACAATGACTTATGGTATATTACATCTAAAATGTTAGATATTTTTCCTCACCATCCCAACGTTTTATGTTTTTTTATCACTATGCAAAAAACATAATAGACTATAGTAGCTGTAAAAAATTAATTATATTTTATTTTTCTATTCCATCAAAAATTTTAGGTTTTTCCCCACTAAAAACCAAAGTTAAAAGACTATAATCCATGACATATATTTTTTTATAAAATAGGTAATAAATAAAATAAATAATCAAGTTAGAACTTATTTATATTTACCATAGTTCACATTGAATTATGATTTATTAGATGTAAATAATTCAATATGTTTCTTCTCCGTCACCAAATTTCATCTTTCTTCGTCAGTAAGCCACATAGGTAAAAGACTATAAAACATAATGGATGTAAGCAATTTCTATATTTTTCATCTCCGTTAGCAAAATTTTGGTGTCTCAACCTCCAAGAACCTAAGTTAAGAGACTACAGATGAATGACCCATAATTTATACACATGCATAACAATTAAAGTTAAATAATCAAGTAAGCAATGTTTATATTCATCGTATTCACATTGACTTATGGAATATTACATCTAAAATGTTAGATATTTTTCTTCACCATCCCAAATTTTTAGGTTTTTTATCACTATGTAAAAAACATAATAGACTATAGTAGATGTAAAAAACTATTTATATTTTATTTTTCTACTCCATCACAAAATTTTAGGTTATTCCACACTAAAAACCAAAGTTAAAAGACTATAATCCATGACATATATTTTTTATAAAATAGGTAATAATTAAAATAAATAATCAAGCAAGAATTAATTTATATTTACCATAGTTCACATTGAATTATGCTTTATTAGATGTAAATATATTCAATATGTTTCTTCTCTGTCACCAAATTTTGTCTTTCTTCGCTAGTAAGCCACATAGTTAAAAGACTATAAAACGTAAGGGATGTAAACAATTTCTATATTTTTTTTCTCCGTCACCAAAATTTTGGTTTCTCAACCTCCAAGAAACTAAGTTAAGAGACTACAGATGAATGACCCATAATTTATACACATGCATAACAATTAAAATTAAATAATCAAGTAAACATTGTTTATATTCATCGTATTGACATTGACTTATGGTATATTACATCTAAAATGTTAGATATTTTTCTTCACCATCCCAAAAATTTAGGTTTTTTTATCACTATGCAAAAAACATAATAGACTATAGTAGCTGTAAAAAATTAATTATATTTTATTTTTCTACTCCATCACAAAATTTTAGGTTTTTCCCCACTAAAAACCAAAGTTAAAAGACTATAATCCATGACATATATTTTTTTATAAAATAGGTAATAAATAAAATAAATAATCAAGTTAGAACTTATTTATATTTACCATAGTTCACATTGAATTATGATTTATTAGATGTAAATATATTCAATATGTTTCTTCTCCGGCACCAAATTTCATCTTTCTTCGTTAGTAAGCCACTTAGGTAAAAGACTATAAAACATAATGGATGTAAACAATTTCTATATTTTTCTTCTCCGTCACCAAAATTTTGGTTTCTCAACCTCCAAGAAACTAAGTTAAGATACTACAGATGAATGACCCATAATTTATACACATGCATAACAATTAAAGTTAAATAATCAAGTAAGCAATGTTTATATTCATCGTATTCACATTGACTTATGGAATATTACATCTAAAATGTTAGATATTTTTCTTCACCATCCCAAATTTTTAGGTTTTTTATCACTATGAGAAAAACATAATAGACTATAGTAGATGTAAAAAATTATTTATATTTTATTTTTCTACTCCATCACAAAATTTTAGGTTATTCCACACTAAAAACCAAAGTTAAAAGACTATAATCCATGACATATATTTTTTATAAAATAGGTAATAATTAAAATAAATAATCAAGCAAGAATTAATTTATATTTACCATAGTTCAGATTGAATTATGCTTTATTAGATGTAAATTTATTCAATATGTTTCTTCTCCGTCACCAAATTTTGTCTTTCTTCGCTAGTAAGCCACATAGTTAAAAGACTATAAAACGTAATGGATGTAAACAATTTCTATATTTTTCTTCTCCTTCAGCAAAATTTTGGTTTTTCAACCTCCAAGAAACTAAGTTAAGAGACTACAGATGAATGACCCATAATTTATACACATGCATAACAATTAAAATTAAATAATCAAGTAAACATTGTTTATATTCATCGTATTCACATTGACTTATGGTATATTACATCTAAAATGTTAGATATTTTTCTTCACCATCCCAAAGTTTTATGTTTTTTTATCACTATGCAAAAAACATAATAGACTATAGTAGCTGTAAAAAATTAATTATATTTTATTTTTCTACTCCATCACAAAATTTTAGGTTTTTCCCCACTAAAAACCAAAGTTAAAAGACTATAATCCATGACATATATTTTTTTATCAAATAGGTAATAAATAAAATAAATAATCAAGCAAGAATTTATTTATATTTACCATAGTTCACATTGAATTATGATTTATTAGATGTAAATAATTCAATATGTTTCTTCTCCGTCACCAAATTTCATCTTTCTTCGTCAGTAAGCCACATAGGTAAAAGACTATAAAACATAATGGATGTAAACAATTTCTATATTTTTCATCTCCGTCAGAAAAATTTTGGTTTCTCAACCTCCAAGAAACTAAGTTAAGAGACTACAGATGAATGACCTCGTAATTTATACACATGAATAACAATTAAAATGAAATAATCAAGTAAACATTGTTTATATTCATCGTATTCACATTGACTTATGGTATATTACATCTGAAATGTTAGATATTTTTCTTCACCATCCCAAAGTTTTAGGTTTTTTTATCACTATGCAAAAAACATAATAGACTATAGTAGCTGTAAAAAATTAATTATATTTTATTTTTCTACTCCATCACAAAATTTTAGGTTTTTCCCCACTAAAAACCAAAGTTAAAAGACTATAATCCATGACATATATTTTTTTATCAAATAGGTAATAAATAAAATAAATAATCAAGCAAGAATTTATTTATATTTACCATAGTTCACATTGAATTATGATTTATTAGATGTAAATAATTCAATATGTTTCTTCTCCGTCACCAAATTTCATCTTTCTTCGTCAGTAAGCCACATAGGTAAAAGATAATAAAACATAATGGATGTAAACAATTTCTATATTTTTCATCTCCGTCAGAAAAATTTTGGTTTCTCAACCTCCAAGAAACTAAGTTAAGAGACTACAGATGAATGACCTCGTAATTTATACACATGAATAACAATTAAAATGAAATAATCAAGTAAACATTGTTTATATTCATCGTATTCACATTGACTTATGGTATATTACATCTGAAATGTTAGATATTTTTCTTCACCATCCCAAAGTTTTAGGTTTTTTTATCACTATGCAAAAAACATAATAGACTATAGTAGCTGTAAAAAATTAATTATATTTTATTTTTCTACTCCATCACAAAATTTTAGGTTTTTCCCCACTAAAAACCAAAGTTAAAAGACTATAATCCATGACATATATTTTTTTATCAAATAGGTAATAAATAAAATAAATAATCAAGCAAGAATTTATTTATATTTACCATAGTTCACATTGAATTATGATTTATTAGATGTAAATAATTCAATATGTTTCTTCTCCGTCACCAAATTTCATCTTTCTTCGTCAGTAAGCCACATAGGTAAAAGACTATAAAACATAATGGATGTAAACAATTTCTATATTTTTCATCTCCGTCAGCAAAATTTTGGTTTCTCAACCTCCAAGAAACTAAGTTAAGAGACTACAGATGAATGACCTCGTAATTTATACACATGCATAACAATTAAAATTAAATAATCAAGTAAACATTGTTTATATTCATCGTATTCACATTGACTTATGGTATATTACATCTGAAATGTTAGATATTTTTCTTCACCATCCAATATTTTTTGGTTTTTTATCACTATGCAAAAAAAATAATAGACTATAGAACATGTAAAAAATTAATTATATTTTATTCTTCTACTCCATCACAAAATTTTAGGTTTTTCCCCACTAAAAACCAAAGTTAAAAGACTATAATCCATGACATATATTTTTTTATAAAATAGGTAATAAGTAAAATAAATAATCATGTCAGAACTTATTTATATTTACCATAGTTCACATTGAATTATGATTTATTAGATGTAAATATATTCAATATGTTTCTTCTCCGTCACCAAATTTTGTCTTTCTTCGCTAGTAAGCCACATAGTTAAAAGACTATAAAACGTAAGGGATGTAAACAATTTCTATATTTTTTTTCTCCGTCACCAAAATTTTGGTTTCTTCACCTCTAAGAAACTAAGTTAAGAGACTACAGATGAATGACCTCGTAATTTATACACATGCATAACAATTAAAATTAAATAATCAAGTAAACATTGTTTATATTCATCGTATTCACATTGACTTATGGTATATTACATCTGAAATGTTAGATATTTTTCTTCACCATCCAATATTTTTTGGTTTTTTATCACTATGCAAAAAAAATAATAGACTATAGAACATGTAAAAAATTAATTATATTTTATTCTTCTACTCCATCACAAAATTTTAGGTTTTTCCCCACTAAAAACCAAAGTTAAAAGACTATAATCCATGACATATATTTTTTTATAAAATAGGTAATAAGTAAAATAAATAATCATGTCAGAACTTATTTATATTTACCATAGTTCACATTGAATTATGATTTATTAGATGTAAATATATTCAATATGTTTCTTCTCCGTCACCAAATTTTGTCTTTCTTCGCTAGTAAGCCACATAGTTAAAAGACTATAAAACGTAAGGGATGTAAACAATTTCTATATTTTTTTTCTCCGTCACCAAAATTTTGGTTTCTCAACCTCCAAGAAACTAAGTTAAGAGACTACAGATGAACGACCCATAATTTATACACATGCATAACAATTAAAATTAAATAATCAAGTAAACATTGTTTATATTCATCGTATTGACATTGACTTATGGTATATTACATCTAAAATGTTAGATATTTTTCTTCACCATCCAAAAGTTTTAGGTTTTTTTATCACTATGCAAAAAAAATAATAGATATAGTAGCTGTAAAAAATTAATTATATTTTATTTTTCTACTCCATCACAAAATTTCAGGTTTTTCCCCACTAAAAACCAAAGTTAAAAGACTATAATCCATGACATATATTTTTTTATAAAATAAGTAATAAATAAAATAAATAATCAAGTTAGAACTTATTTATATTTACCATAGTTCACATTGAATTATGCTTTATTAGATGTAAAGATATTCAATATGTTTCTTCTCTGTCACCAAATTTCATCTTTCTTCGCTAGTAAGCCACATAGTTAAAAGACTATAAAACATAATGGATGTAAACAATTTCTATATTTTTCTTCTCCGTCACCAAAATTTTGGTTTCTCAACCTCCAAGAAACTAAGTTAAGAGATTACAGATGAATGACCCATAATTTATACACATGCATAACAATTAAAATTAAATAATCAAGTAAACATTGTTTATATTCATCGTATTCACATTGACTTATGGTATATTACATCTAAAATGTTAGATATTTTTCTTCACCATCCCAAGGTTTTATGTTTTTTTATCACTATGCAAAAAACATAATAGACTATAGTAGCTGTAAAAAATTAATTATATTTTATTTTTCTACTCCATCACAAAATTTTAGGTTATTCCACACTAAAAACCAAAGTTAAAAGACTATAATCCATGACATATATTTTTTATAAAATAGGTAATAATTAAAATAAATAATCAAGAAAGAATTAATTTATATTTACCATAGTTCACATTAAATTATGCTTTATTAGATGTAAATATATTCAATATGTTTCTTCTCCGTCACCAAATTTTGTCTTTCTTTGCTAGTAAGCCACATAGTTAAAAGACTATAAAACATAATGGATGTAAACAATTTCTATATTTTTCTTCTCCGTCAGCAAAATTTTGGTTTTTCAACCTCCAAGAAACTTAGTTAAGAGACTACAGATGAATGACCCATAATTTATACACATGCATAACAATTAAAATTAAATAATCAAGTAAACATTGTTTATATTCATCGTATTCACATTGACTTATGGTATATTACATCTAAAATGTTAGATATTTTTCTTCACCATCCCAAGGTTTTATGTTTTTTTATCACTATGCAAAAAACATAATAGACTATAGTAGCTGTAAAAAATTAATTATATTTTATTTTTCTACTCCATCACAAAATTTTAGGTTTTTCCCCACTAAAAACCAAAGTTAAAAGACTATAATCCATGACATATATTTTTTTATCAAATAGGTAATAAATAAAATAAATAATCAAGCAAGAATTTATTTATATTTACCATAGTTCACATTGAATTATGATTTATTAGATGTATATAATTCAATATGTTTCTTCTCCGTCACCAAATTTCATATTTCTTCGTTAGTAAGCCACATAGGTAAAAGACTATAAAACATAATGGATGTAAACAATTTCTATATTTTTATTCTCCGTCAGCAAAATTTTGGTTTCTCAACCTCCAAGAAACTCAGTTAAGAGACTACAGATGAATGACCTCGTAATTTATACACATGCATAACAATTAAAATTAAATAATCAAGTAAACATTGTTTATATTCATCGTATTCACATTGACTTATGGTATATTACATCTGAAATGTTAGATATTTTTCTTCACCATCCAATATTTTTATGTTTTTTATCACTATGCAAAAAAAATAATAGACTATAGAACATGTAAAAAATTAATTATATCTTATTCTTCTACTCCATCACAAAATTTTAGGTTTTTCCCCACTAAAAACCAAAGTTAAAAGACTATAATCCATGACATATATTTTTTTATAAAATAGGTAATAAGTAAAATAAATAATCATGTCAGAACTTATTTATATTTACCATAGTTCACATTGAATTATGATTTATTAGATGTAAATATATTCAATATGTTTCTTCTCCGTCACCAAATTTTGTCTTTCTTCGCTAGTAAGCCACATAGTTAAAAGACTATAAAACGTAAGGGATGTAAACAATTTCTATATTTTTTTTCTCCGTCACCAAACTTTTGGTTTCTCAACCTCCAAGAAACTAAGTTAAGAGACTACAGATGAATGACCCATAATTTATACACATGCATAACAATTAAAATTAAATAATCAAGTAAACATTGTTTATATTCATCGTATTGACATTGACTTATGGTATATTACATCTAAAATGTTAGATATTTTTCTTCACCATCCCAAAGTTTTAGGTTTTTTTATCACTATGCAAAAAACATAATAGACTATAGTAGCTGTAAAAAATTAATTATATTTTATTTTTCTACTCCATCACAAAATTTTAGGTTTTTCCCCACTAAAAACCAAAGTTAAAAGACTATAATCCATGACATATATTTTTTTATAAAATAGGTAATAAATAAAATAAATAATCAAGTTAAAACTTATTTATATTTACCATAGTTCACATTGAATTATGATTTATTAGATGTAAATATATTCAATATGTTTCTTCTCCAGCACCAAATTTCATCTTTCTTCGTCAGTAAGCCACTTAGGTAAAAGACTATAAAACATAATGGATGTAAACAATTTCTATATTTTTCTTCTCCGTCACCAAAATTTTGGTTTCTCAACCTCCAAGAAACTAAGTTAAGAGACTACAGATGAATGACCCATAATTTATACACATGCATAACAATTAAAGTGAAATAATCAAGTAAGCAATGTTTATATTCATCGTATTCACATTGACTTATGGAAAATTACATCTAAAATGTTAGATATTTTTCTTCACCATCCCAACGTTTTGGGTTTTTTATCACTATGCAAAAAAAACTAATAGACTATAGAACATGTAAAAAATTAATTATATTTTATTCTTCTACTCCATCACAAAATTTTAGGTTTTTCCCCACTAAAAACCAAAGTTAAAAGACTATAATCCATGACATATATTTTTTTATAAAATAGGTAATAAGTAAAATAAATAATCATGTCAGAACTTATTTATATTTACCATAGTTCACATTGAATTATGATTTATTAGATGTAAATATATTCAATATGTTTCTTCTCCGTCCCCAAATTTTGTCTTTCTTTGCTAGTAAGCCACATAGTTAAAAGACTATAAAACATAATGGATGTAAACAATTTCTATATTTTTCTTCTCCGTCACCAAAATATTGGTTTCTCAACCTCCGAGAAACTTAGTTAAGAGACTACAGATGAATGACCCATAATTTATACACATGCATAACAATTAAAATTAAATAATCAAGTAAACATTGTTTATATTCATCGTATTCACATTGACTTATGGTATATTACATCTAAAATGTTAGACATTTTTCTTCACCATCCCAAAGTTTTAGGTTTTTTTATCACTATGCAAAAAACATAATAGAATATAGTAGCTGTAAAAAATTAATTATATTTTATTTTTCTACTCCATCACAAGATTTTTGGTTTTTCCCCACTAAAAACCAAAGTTAAAAGACTATAATCCATGACATATATTTTTTATAAAATAGGTAATAATTAAAATAAATAATTAACCAAGAATTTATTTATATTTACCATAGTTCACATTGAATTATGCTTTATTAGATGTAAATATATTCAATATGTTTCTTCTCCGTCACCAAATTTTGTCTTTCTTCGCTAGTAAGCCACATAGTTAAAAGACTATAAAACGTAAGGGATGTAAACAATTTCTATATTTTTTTTCTCCGTCACCAAAATTTTGGTTTCTCAACCTCCAAGAAACTAAGTTAAGAGACTACAGATGAATGACCCATAATTTATACACATGCATAACAATTAAAATTAAATAATCAAGTAAACATTGTTTATATTCATCGTATTGACATTGACTTATGGTATATTACATCTAAAATGTTAGATATTTTTCTTCACCATCCCAAAGTTTTAGGTTTTTTTATCACTATGCAAAAAACATAATAGACTATAGTAGCAGTAAAAAATTAATTATATTTTATTTTTCTACTCCATCACAATATTTTAGGTTTTTCCCCACTAAAAACCAAAGTTAAAAGACTATAATCCATGACATATATTTTTTTATAAAATAGGTAATAAATAAAATAAATAATCAAGTTAGAACTTATTTATATTTACCATAGTTCACATTGAATTATGATTTATTAGATGTAAATATATTCAATATGTTTCTTCTCCGGCACCAAATTTCATCTTTCTTCGTCAGTAAGCCACTTAGGTAAAAGACTATAAAACATAATGGATGTAAACAATTTCTATATTTTTCTTCTCCGTCACCAAAATTTTGGTTTCTCAACCTCCAAGAAACTAAATTAAGAGACTACAGATGAATGACCCATAATTTATACACATGCATAACAATTAAAGTTAAATAATCAAGTAAGCAATGTTTATATTCATCGTATTCACATTGACTTATGGAATATTACATCTAAAATGTTAGATATTTTTCTTCACCATCCCAAATTTTTAGGTTTTTTATCACTATGCAAAAAACATAATAGACTATAGTAGATGTAAAAAATTAATTATATTTTATTTTTCTACTCCATCACAAAATTTTAGGTTATTCCACACTAAAAACCAAAGTTAAAAGACTATAATCCATGACATATATTTTTTATAAAATAGGTAATAATTAAAATAAATAATCAAGCAAGAATTAATTTATATTTACCATAGTTCACATTAAATTATGCTTTATTAGATGTAAATATATTCAATATGTTTCTTCTCCGTACCAAATTTTGTCTTTCTTTGCTAGTAAGCCACATAGTTAAAAGACTATAAAATATAATGGATGTAAACAATTTCTATATTTTTCTTCTCCGTCACCAAAATTTTGGTTTCTCAACCTCCAAGAAACTTAGTTAAGAGACTACAGATGAATGACCCATAATTTATACACATGCATAACAATTGAAATTAAATAATCAAGTAAAACATTGTTTATATTCATCGTATTCACATTGACTTATGGTATATTACATCTAAAATGTTAGATATTTTTCTTCACCATCCCAAGGTTTTATGTTTTTTTATCACTATGCAAAAAACATAATAGACTATAGTAGCTGTAAAAAATTAATTATATTTTATTTTTCTACTCCATCACAAAATTTTAGGTTTTTCCCCACTAAAAACCAAAGTTAAAAGACTATAATCCATGACATATATTTTTTTATCAAATAGGTAATAAATAAAATAAATAATCAAGCAAGAATTTATTTATATTTACCATAGTTCACATTGAATTATGATTTATTAGATGTAAATAATTCAATATGTTTCTTCTCCGTCACCAAATTTCATCTTTCTTCGTCAGTAAGCCACATAGGTAAAAGACTATAAAACATAATGGATGTAAACAATTTCTATATTTTTCATCTCCTTCAGCAAAATTTTGGTTCTCAACCTCCAAGAAACTAAGTTAAGAGACTACAGATGAATGACCTCGTAATTTATACACATGCATAACAATTAAAATTAAATAATCAAGTAAACATTGTTTATATTCATCGTATTCACATTGACTTATGGTATATTACATCTGAAATGTTAGATATTTTTCTTCACCATCCAATATTTTTAGGTTTTTTATCACTATGCAAAAAAAATAATAGACTATAGAACATGTAAAAAATTAATTATATTTTATTCTTCTACTCCATCACAAAATTTTAGGTTTTTCCCCACTAAAAACCAAAGTTAAAAGACTATAATCCATGACATATATTTTTTTATAAAATAGGTAATAAGTAAAATAAATAATCATGTCAGAACTTATTTATATTTACCATAGTTCACATTGAATTATGATTTATTAGATGTAAATATATTCAATATGTTTCTTCTCCGTCCCCAAATTTTGTCTTTCTTTGCTAGTAAGCCACATAGTTAAATGACTATAAAACATAATGGATGTAAACAATTTCTATATTTTTCTTCTCCGTCACCAAAATATTGGTTTCTCAACCTCCAAGAAACTTAGTTAAGAGACTACAGATGAATGACCCATAATTTATACACATGCATAACAATTAAAATTAAATAATCAAGTAAACATTGTTTATATTCATCGTATTCACATTGACTTATGGTATATTACATCTAAAATGTTAGACATTTTTCTTCACCATCCCAAAGTTTTAGGTTTTTTTATCACTATGCAAAAAACATAATAGAATATAGTAGCTGTAAAAAATTAATTATATTTTATTTTTTCTACTCCATCACAAGATTTTTGGTTTTTCCCCACTAAAAACCAAAGTTAAAAGACTATAATCCATGACATATATTTTTTATAAAATAGGTAATAATTAAAATAAATAATTAACCAAGAATTTATTTATATTTACCATAGTTCACATTGAATTATGCTTTATTAGATGTAAATATATTCAATATGTTTCTTCTCCGTCACCAAATTTTGTCTTTCTTCGCTAGTAAGCCACATAGTTAAAAGACTATAAAACGTAAGGGATGTAAACAATTTCTATATTTTTTTTCTCCGTCACCAAAATTTTGGTTTCTCAACCTCCAAGAAACTAACTTAAGAGACTACAGATGAATGACCCATAATTTATACACATGCATAACAATTAAAATTAAATAATCAAGTAAACATTGTTTATATTCATCGTATTGACATTGACTTATGGTATATTACATCTAAAATGTTAGATATTTTTCTTCACCATCCCAAAGTTTTAGGTTTTTTTATCACTATGCAAAAAACATAATAGACTATAGTAGCTGTAAAAAATTAATTATATTTTATTTTTCTACTCCATCACAAAATTTTAGGGTTTTCCCCACTAAAAACCAAAGTTAAAAGACTATAATCCATGACATATATTTTTTTATCAAATAGGTAATAAATAAAATAAATAATCAAGCAAGAATTTATTTATATTTACCATAGTTCACATTGAATTATGATTTATTAGATGTAAATAATTCAATATGTTTCTTCTCCGTCACCAAATTTTGTCTTTCTTTGCTAGTAAGCCACATAGTTAAAAGACTATAAAACATAATGGATGTAAACAATTTCTATATTTTTCATCTCCTTCAGCAAAATTTTGGTTTCTCAACTTCCAAGAAACTAAGTTAAGAGACTACAGATGAATGACCTCGTAATTTATACACATGCATAACAATTGAAATTAAATAATCAAGTAAACATTGTTTATATTCATCGTATTCACATTGACTTATGGTATATTACATCTAAAATGTAATATATTTTTCTTCACCATCCCAAGGTTTTATGTTTTTTTATCACTATGCAAAAAACATAATACACTATAGTAGCTGTAAAAAATTAATTATATTTTATTTTTCTACTCCATCACAAAATTTTAGGTTTTTCCCCTCTAAAAACCAAAGTTAAAAGACTATAATCCATGACATATATTTTTTTTATAAAATAGGTAATAAATAAAATAAATCATAAAGTTAGAACTTATTTATATTTACCATAGTTCAAATTGAATTATGATTTATTAGATGTAAATATATTCAATATGTTTCTTCTCCGGCACCAAATTTCATCTTTCTTCGTCAGTAAGCCACTTAGGTAAAAGACTATAAAACATAATGGATGTAAACAATTTCTATATTTTTCTTCTCCGTCACCAAAATTTTGGTTTCTCAACCTCCAAGAAACTAAGTTATGAGACTACAGATGAATGACCCATAATTTATACACATGCATAACAATTAAAGTTAAATAATCAAGTAAACATTGTTTATATTCATCGTATTCACATTGACTTATGGAATATTACATCTAAAATGTTAGATATTTTTCTTCACCATCCCAAAGTTTTAGGGTTTTTTATCACTATGCAAAAAACATAATAGAATATAGTAGCTGTAAAAAATTAATTATATTTTATTTTTCTACTCCATCACAAAATTTTAGGTTTTTCCCCACTAAAAACAAAAGTTAAAAGACTATAATCCATGACATATATTTTTTTATAAAATAGGTAATAAATAAAATAAATGATCAAGTTAGAACTTATTTATATTTACCATAGTTCACATTGAATTATGATTTATTAGATGTAAATAATTCAATATGTTTCTTCTCCGTCACCAAATTTCATCTTTCTTCGTCAGTAAGCCACATAGGTAAAAGACTATAAAACATAATGGATGTAAACAATTTCTATATTTTTCATCTCCGTCAGCAAAATTTTGGTTTCTCAACCTACAAGAAACTAAGTTAAGAGACTACAGATGAATGACCCATAATTTATACACATGCATAACAATTAAAATTAAATAATCAAGTAAACATTGTTTATATTCATCGTATTCACATTGACTTATGGTATATTACATCTAAAATGTTAGATATTTTTCTTCACCGTCCCAAAGTTTTAGGTTTTTTTATCACTATGCAAAAAACATAATAGACTATAGTAGCTGTAAAAAATTAATTATATTTTATTTTTCTACTCCATCACAAAATTTTAGGGTTTTCCCCACTAAAAACCAAAGTTAAAAGACTATAATCCATGACATATATTTTTTTATAAAATAGGTAATAAAAAAATAAATAATCAAGTTAGAACTTATTTATATTTACCATAGTTCACATTCAATTATGATTTATTAGATGTAAATATATTCAATATGTTTCTTCTCCGGCACCAAATTTCATCTTTCTTCGTCAGTAAGCCACTTAGGTAAAAGACTATAAAACATAATGGATGTAAACAATTTCTATATTTTTCTTCTCCGTCACCAAAATTTTGGTTTCTCAACCTCCAAGAAACAAAGTTAAGAGACTACAGATGAATGACCCATAATTTATACATATGCATAACAATTAAAATTAAATAATCAAGTAAACATTGTTTATATTCATCGTATTCACATTGACTTATGGTATATTACATCTAAAATGTTAGATATTTTTCTTCACCATCCCAAAGTTTTAGGTTTTTTTATCACTATGCAAAAAACATAATAGACTATAGTAGCTGTAAAAAATTAATTATATTTTATTTTTCTACTCCATCACAAAATTTTAGGGTTTTCCCCACTAAAAACCAAAGTTAAAAGACTATAATCCATGACATATATTTTTTTATAAAATAGGTAATAAAAAAAATAAATAATCAAGTTAGAACTTATTTATATTTACCATAGTTCACATTCAATTATGATTTATTAGATGTAAATATATTCAATATGTTTCTTCTCCGGCACCAAATTTCATCTTTCTTCGTCAGTAAGCCACTTAGGTAAAAGACTATAAAACATAATGGATGTAAACAATTTCTATATTTTTCTTCTCCGTCACCAAAATTTTGGTTTCTCAACCTCCAAGAAACAAAGTTAAGAGACTACAGATGAATGACCCATAATTTATACACATGCATAACAATTAAAATTAAATAATCAAGTAAACATTGTTTATATTCATCGTATTCACATTGACTTATGGTATATTACATCTAAAATGTTAGATATTTTTCTTCACCATCCCAAAGTTTTATGTTTTTTTATCACTATGCAAAAAACATAGTAGACTATAGTACCTGTAAAAAATTAATTATATTTTATTTTTCTACTCCATCACAAAATTTTAGGTTTTTCCCCTCTAAAAACCAAAGTTAAAAGACTATAATCCATGACATATATTTTTTTTATAAAATAGGTAATAAATAAAATAAATCATCAAGTTAGAACTTATTTATATTTACCATAGTTCAAATTGAATTATGATTTATTAGATGTAAATATATTCAATATGTTTCTTCTCCGGCACCAAATTTCATCTTTCTTCGTCAGTAAGCCACTTAGGTAAAAGACTATAAAACATAATGGATGTTTTCTTCTCAGTCACCAAAATTTTGGTTTCTCAACCTCCAAGAAACTAAGTTATGAGACTAAAGATGAATGACCCATAATTTATACACATGCATAACAATTAAAGTTAAATAATCAAGTAAACATTGTTTATATTCATCGTATTCACATTGACTTATGGAATATTACATCTAAAAATGTTAGATATTTTTCTTCACCATCCCAAAGTTTTAGGGTTTTTATCACTATGCAAAAAACATAATAGAATATAGTAGCTGTAAAAAATTAATTATATTTTATTTTTCTACTCCATCACAAAATTTTAGGTTTTTCCCCACTAAAAACAAAAGTTAAAAGACTATAATCCATGACATATATTTTTTTATAAAATAGGTAATAATAAAATAAATGATCAAGTTAGAACTTATTATATTTACCATAGTTCACATTGAATTATTATTTATTAGATGTAAATAATTCAATATGTTTCTTCTCCGTCACCAAATTTCATCTTTCTTCGTCAGTAAGCCACTTAGGTAAAAGACTATAAAACATAATGGATGTAAACAATTTCTATATTTTTCTTCTCCGTCACCAAAATTTTGGTTTCTCAACCTCCAAGAAACAAAGTTAAGAGACTACAGATGAATGACCCTTAATTTATACACATGCATAACAATTAAAATTAAATAATCAAGTAAACATTGTTTATATTCATCGTATTCACATTGACTTATGGTATATTACATCTAAAATGTTAGATATTTTTCTTCACCATCCCAAAGTTTTATGTTTTTTTTATCACTATGCAAAAAACATAATAGACTATAGTACCTGTAAAAAATTAATTATATTTTATTTTCTACTCCATCACTAAATTTTAGGTTTTTCCCCTCTAAAAACAAAGTTAAAAGACTATAATCCATGACATATATTTTTTTTATAAAATAGGTAATAAATAAAATAAATCATCAAGTTAGAACTTATTTATATTTACCATAGTTCAAATTGAATTATGATTTATTAGATGTAAATATATTCAATATGTTTCTTCTCCGGCACCAAATTTCATCTTTCTTCGTCAGTAAGCCACTTAGGTAAAAGACTATAAAACATAATGGATGTAAACAATTTCTATATTTTCATCTCCGTCAGCAAAATTTTGGTTTCTCAACCTACAAGAAACTAAGTTAAGAGACTACAGATGAATGACCCATAATTTATACACATGCATAACAATTAAATTAAATAATCAAGTAAACATTGTTTATATTCATCGTATTCACATTGACTTATGGTATATTACATCTAAAATGTTAGATATTTTTCTTCACCGTCCCAAAGTTTTAGGTTTTTTATCACTATGCAAAAAACATAATAGACTATAGTAGCTGTAAAAAATTATTTATATTTTATTTTTCTACACCATCACAAAATTTTAGGGTTTTCCCCACTAAAAACCAAAGTTAAAAGACTATAATCCAATGACATATATTTTTTTATAAAATAGGTAATAAAAAAAATAAATAATCAAGTAGAACTTATTTATATTTACCATAGTTCACATTCAATTATGATTTATTAGATGTAAATATATTCAATATGTTTCTTCTCGGCACCAAATTTCATCTTTCTTCGTCAGTAAGCCACTTAGGTAAAAGAACTATAAAACATAATGGATGTAAACAATTTCTATATTTTCTTCTCCGTCACCAAAAATTTGGTTTCTCACCTCCAAGAAACAAAGTTAAGAGGACTACAGATGAATGACCCATAATTTATACACATGCATAACAATTAAAATTAAATAATCAAGTAAACATTGTTATATTCATCGTATTCACATTGACTTATGGTATATTACATCTAAAATGTTAGATATTTTTCTTCACCATCCCAAAGTTTTATGTTTTTTTTAATCACTATGCAAAAAACATAATAGACTATTAGTACCTGTAAAAAATTAATTATATTTTATTTTCTACTCCATCACTAAATTTTAGGTTTTTCCCTCTAAAAACCAAGTTAAAAGACTATAATCCATGACATATATTTTTTTTATAAATAGGTAATAAATAAAATAATCATCAAGTTAGAACTTATTTATATTTACCATAGTTCAAATTGAATTATGATTTATATATGTAAATATATTCAATATGTTTCTTCTCCGGCACCAAATTTCATCTTTCTTCGTCAGTAAGCCACTTAGGTAAAAGACTATAAAACATAATGGATGTAAACAATTTCTATATTTTTTCTTCTCCGTCACCAAAATTTTGGTTTCTCAACCTCAAGAAACTAAGTTATGAGACTACAGATGAATGACCCATAATTTATACACATGCATAACAATTAAAGTTAAATAATCAAGTAAACATTGTTTATATCATCGTATTCACATTGACTCATGGAATATTACATCTAAAATGTTAGATATTTTTCTTCACCATCCCAAAGTTTAGGGTTTTTTATCACTATGCAAAAAACATAATAGAATATAGTAGCTGCAAAAAATTAATTATATTTTATTTTTCTACTCCATCACAAATTTTAGGTTTTTCCCCACTAAAAACAAAAGTTAAAAGACTATAATCCATGACATATATTTTTTATAAATAGGTAATAAATAAAATAAATGATCAAGTAGAACTTATTTATATTTACCATAGTTCACATTGAATTATGATTTATTAGATGTAAATAATTCAATATGTTTCTTCTCCGTCACCAAATTTCATCTTCTTCGTCAGTAAGCCACATAGGTAAAAGACTATAAAACATAATGGATGTAAACAATTTCTATATTTTTCATCTACGTCAGCAAAATTTTGGTTTCTCAACCTACAAGAAACTAAGTTAAGCGACTACAGATGAATGACCATAATTTATACACATGCATAACAATTAAAATTAAATAATCAAGTAAACATTGTTTATATTCATCGTATTCACATTGACTTATGGTATATTACATCTAAAATGTTAGATATTTTTCTTCACCGTCCAAAGTTTTAGGTTTTTTTTATCACTATGCAAAAAACATAATAGACTATAGTAGCTGTAAAAAATTAATTATATTTTATTTTCTACTCCATCACAAATTTTAGGGTTTTCCCCACTAAAAACCAAAGTTAAAAGACTATAATCTATGACATATATTTTTTTATAAAATAGGTAATAAAAAAAAAAATAATCAAGTTAGAACTTATTTATATTTACCATAGTTCACATTCAATTATGATTATTAGATGTAAATATATTCAATATGTTTCTTACTCCGGCACCAAATTTCATCTTTCTTCGTCAGTAAGCCACTTAGGTAAAAGACTATAAAACATAATGGATGTAAACAATTTCTATATTTTTCTTCTCCGTCACCAAAATTTTGGTTTTTCAACCTCCAAGAAACTAAGTTAAGAGACTACAGATGAATGCCCATAATTTATACACATGCATAAACAATTAAAATTAAATAATCAAGTAAACATTGTTTATATTCATCGTATTCACATTGACTTATGGTATATTACATCTAAAATGTTAGATATTTTTCTTCAGCCATCCCAAAGTTTTATGTTTTTTTATCACTATGCAAAAAACATAATAGACTATAGTACCTGTAAAAAATTAATTATATTTTATTTTTCTACTCCATCACAAAATTTTAGGTTTTTTTCCCCTCTAAAAACCAAAGTTAAAAGACTATAATCCATGACATATATTTTTTTTATAAAATAGGTAATAAATAAATAAATCATCAAGTTAGAACTTATTTTATTTACCATAGTTCAAATTGAATTATGATTATTAGATGTAAATATATTCAATATGTTTCTTCTCCGGCACCAAATTTCATCTTTCTTCGTCAGTAAGCCACTTAGGTAAAAGACTATAAAACATAATGGATGTAAACAATTTCTATATTTTTCTTCTCCGTCACCAAAATTTTGGTTTCTCAACCTCCAAGAAACTAAGTTAAGAGACTACAGATGAATGACCCATAATTTATACACATGCATAACAATTAAAATTAAATAATCAAGTAAACATTGTTTATATCATCGTATTCACATTGACTTATGGTATATTACATCTAAAATGTTAGATATTTTTCTTCACCATCCAAAAGTTTATGTTTTTTTATCACTATGCAAAAAACATAATAGACTATAGTACCTGTAAAAATTAATTATATTTTATTTTTCTGCTCCATCACAAAATTTTAGGTTTTTCCCCTCTAAAAACCAAAGTTAAAAGACTATAATCCATGACATATATTTTTTTTATAAATAGGTAATAAATAAAATAAATCATCAAGTTAGAACTTATTTATATTTACCATAGTTCAAATTGATTTATTGATTTATTAGATGTAAATATATTCAATATGTTTCTTCTCCGGCACCAAATTTCATCTTTCTTCGTCAGTAAGCCACTTAGGTAAAAGACTATAAAACATAATGGATGTAAACAATTTCTATATTTTCTTCTCCGTCACCAAAATTTTGGTTTCTCAACCTCCAAGAAACTAAGTTAAGAGACTACAGATGAATGACCCATAATTTATACACATGCATAACAATTTAAGTTAAATAATCAAGTAAACATTGTTTATATCATCGTATTCACATTGACTTATGGAATATTACATCTAAAATGTTAGATATTTTTTCTTCACCATCCCAAAGTTTTAGGGTTTTTTATCACTATGCAAAAAAACATAATAGAATATAGTAGCTGTAAAAAATTAATTATATGTTATTTTTCTACTCCATCACAAAATTTTAGGTTTTTTCCCCACTAAAAACCAAAGTTAAAAGACTATAATCCATGACATATATTTTTTTATAAAATAGGTAATAAATAAAATAAATGATCGAGTTAGAACTTATTTATATTTACCATAGTTCACATTGAATTATGATTTATTAGATGTAAATAATCAATATGTTTCTTCTCCGTCACCAAATTTCATCTTTCTTCGTCAGTAAGCCACATAGGTAAAAGACTATAAAACATAATGATGTAAACAATTTCTATATTTTTCATCTCCGTCAACAAATTTTGGTTTCTCAACCTACAAGAAACTAAGTTAAGAGACTACAGATGAATGACCCATAATTTATACACATGCATAACAATTAAAGTTAAATAATCAAGTAAACATTGTTTATATCATCGTATTCACATTGACTTATGGAATATTACATCTAAAATGTTAGATATTTTTCTTCACCGTCCCAAAGTTTTAGGTTTTTTTTATCACTATGCAAAAAACATAATAGACTATAGTAGCTGAAAAAATTAATTATATTTTATTTTTCTACTCCATCACAAAATTTAGGTTATTCTAACTAAAAACCAAGTTAAAAGACTATAATCCATGACATATATTTTTTATAAAATAGGTAATAATTAAAATAAATAATCAAGCAAGAATTAATTTATATTTACCATAGTTCACATTGAATTATGCTTTATTAGATGTAAATATATTCAATATGTTTCTTCTCCGTCACCAAATTTTATCTTTCTACGCTAGTAAGCCACATAGTTAAAAGACTATAAAACATAATGGATGTAACAATTTCTAAATTTTTCTTCTCCGTCACCAAAATTTTGGTTTCTCAACCTCCAAGAAACTTAGTTAGAGACTACAGATGAATGACCCATAATTTATACACATGCATAACAATTGAAATTAAATAATCAAGTAAACATTGTTTATATTCATCGTATTCACATTGACTTATGGTATATTACATCTAAAATGTTAGACATTTTTCTTCACCATCCCAAAGTTTTAGGTTTTTTTATCACTATGCAAAAAACATAATAGACTATAGTAGCTGTAAAAAATTAATTATATTTTATTTTTCTACTCCATTACAAATTTTAGGTTTTTCCCCACTAAAAACCAAAGTTAAAAGACTATAATCCATGACATATATTTTTTATAAAATAGGTAATAATTAAAATAAATATTAACCAAGAATTTATTTATATTTACCATAGT
>CAWUDS030005704.1:0-32142 GCA_963859935.3 Lathyrus sativus | reverse complement strand
TGATATAATCTAAATTATGTAACATGTATTTCATTAAACTTAATAGTATGGAAATGCATTCATTTCCTATGCATTGACTCAATTTATGATACTATCGGAGTTAAACAAGTAGATCTAAAGAAAAAGCGGGTTGTATTATATTAGTAACAAGTAAATCCTTTCTATGTCAAAAATTCCGAAAATTCTTTTTTTGAGGTATACCAGGCGAAAGGTTTGAGATCACCCAGAAAGAACTTTGGATTTTGAAAACTTACTTGGGTGAAAAGCATTTACTTAAAAATAAGAACTGAATTTTTTGCATTTACAATGGATAGTTGTAATTTCGAAAAAAAAACAATTAAATCCATTTTATTACATATTATTACATAGAATCATGATATATGAGTGACTAACATATAAAGAATTTCTATGTCTGCATTCAGTTTGTTTGATTCGTGCTCGAGCCGGATGATGCAAAATTATCATGTCCGGTTCTTTCGGAGGATGGATCTATAAGAATTCACCTATCCCAATAACAAAAAAACCTGATTTGACGGATCCTGTATTAAGAGCGAAATTGGCCAAAGGGATGGGTCATAATTATTATGGCGAACCCGCATGGCCTAACGATCTTTTATATATTTTTCCAGTAGTTATTCTGGGTACTATTGCCTGTAACGTAGGCTTAGCGGTTCTCGAACCATCAATGATTGGGGAACCCGCGGATCCGTTTGCAACTCCTTTGGAAATATTGCCCGAATGGTATTTTTTTCCCGTATTTCAAATACTTCGTACCGTACCCAATAAATTATTGGGCGTTCTTTTAATGGTTTCAGTACCCGCGGGATTATTAACAGTACCTTTTTTGGAAAATGTTAATAAGTTCCAAAACCCATTTCGGCGTCCAGTAGCAACAACCGTCTTTTTGATTGGTACCGTCGTGGCTCTTTGGTTGGGTATTGGAGCAACATTACCTATTGAAAAATCCCTAACGTTAGGGATTTTTTAAATTGATTCTATTGTCAAATAAAATATCATGACAGGTGTATTGTGTATCTAGGGAAAATTCACTTTGAAATGACTAATCCCTAGATCCATCTATTTCATTTTATACCTATTCTGAATATATTGATTTGTGCTAAAGATTCAAATTTAATATTGGAAGCTTTCTTTTTATAAATAAAAAAAAAATGAAAGATTCAAAAAAATCCAATGGATTTTCAATTTATACAAAATGATTTTCGATTTGTAAAATGTTTAATATATTTTTTAATCTTCTACGCGAAAATGTTCAATTTTCATAAGGTCTTCTTGACTCTTATTCAAAAATTCAAATACTGTATGTATATTGGACTTTTTAAGACAATTATAGATCCGGGGAGGCAATTCTAATTGGTCAATAAAAATGGATTTCAATGTAATTTCTTTTTGAGTGTTCGTTAGTTTATCCTTAACGAATCTATCATGATCATGAAAAGTAAAAAGGGGCCAAGTCATTTTGTGTTGATTGTTTTCCAAATTGAAGTTTTCTTCTTCTGCATGTAAAAAAGGAATAAATAAATCAATCAAATTCCGGGAGGCTTCATAAAGTGCTTCCTTAGGAGTGAAACTTCCATTTGTCCATATTTCGAGAAATAGTATGTCTTGTTTTTCATTTCCATTCACATAAGAATGAATACTATAATTTGCATTTCTAACAGGCATGAATACAGCATCTATAGTATAACTTCCATCTTGAATGTTGTTTAGTGTTTTTATACGATATCCCCGCTTTCTCTCAATTTGTAATTCAATACACAAATTAATAGGTTCCGTTAGGTTAGCTATATGTTGTGTCTTATCAATGACTTCCACCGAAGGTGGTAAAATGATGTCTTGAGCAGTTACATATCCAGGACCTTTGAAAGAAATAGACGCCTCCCGAGTTCCATACAGATTACTTCTCAATACAATTTCTTTCAAATTCATTAAAATTTCATGTATTGATTCTTGAATACCTACTACGGTAGAATATTCATGTGGTATTTTCTCAGATTTTGCACGTGTGATACATGTTCCGTCTATTTCTCCGAGCAAAATTCTTCGCATTGCAATGCCTATTGTATCTGCTTGACCTTTCAGAAGTGGAGACAGAATAAAGCGTCCATAATAAAGACGCTTACTGTCTACCCTTGATTCAACACACTTCCACTGTAGTGTCTTAGTAGATACTTTTAGTTTTTCTCGAATCATAGTAATCTATTTTTATGAAACTCTTGATTTAATTGTTTATTTCTCTTGAAATCTTTTTCTTTCATATTTATTGTTAGTTTTACACACGTCTTTTTTTAGGAGCCCTACATCCATTATATGGTATAGGGGTTACATCCCGTATAACGTTTAATAGTATCCCACTTCGAACAATAACTCTTAATGCCGCATCTCTTCCTCGACCGGGACCCTTTATGCTGACGTCTGCTCGTTGCATGCCTTGATCGACTACTGTTCGAAGAGCATTTCCCGTTGCGGTTGTAGCGGCAAATGGTGTCCCCCTTCGTGTACCCTTGAATCCACATGAACCGGCGGAGGACCAAGAAATCACCCGACCTCCTACATCTGTAACAGTCACAATGGTATTATTGAAACTAGCTTGAATATAAATAACCCCCTTTGGTATTTTACGCGGATGCTTACGCGAACCAATACGTCCAGTTTTCCGTGAACCAAGTTTTGGTATAGATTTTGCCATTTTTTTTTTATTGTAAAAAAAAAGATAAGTCCGAAATATATGGATATATCCATTTCCTGTCAAAAAGGATTCTTTACTATTTTCTAACTAGTTATTCTATTGTATTCTATAATTCGATTAATATAGAATACCCTTTTTTCAAATATTAAGCAATAAGCAATTCTATTTATTCGAATACTTATAACTATAGACTAGATTCGAATATAGAATCTAAATTTTTCGATTTGTATGATTTAGTATTTAAGAAAAGGGCTTTCCATTAATAAGATTTTGAATTCTATTCAAAATCTTATTAATGGAAAGCCCTTAATTTATATTAATTTAATATTTTATATTAATTTAATATTATCCTTGTCGTTGTTTATGTTTTGGATTCGAACAAATTACTATAAGTCGACCTCGCCTACGGATCAATCGACATTTTGCACAAATTTTACGAACAGAGGCCGCTACTTTCATATTTTTAACTCCTTAGAAATTAAATTGAATACCAAATTTATATATTGTAAGAAAATGGGGTTTCCTTACATTTTGAACTTAAAATTGTTCCTCCTAAAAAATATTTTCAAGTTATAAAAGAGTCGGGTGGTCGTCGTCATCGACGTCCCCAAGAATAGAAACCCTATCAATCAATAGGGCCAAAATCTTCATCAATCTCTTCCAAAATCAAAATCTGCCGACCGGCATTTCGAGAATAATGTTGATACAATAAACTGTGTACAAATTCTCGATCATATTGCATATATCCTACAACAAAATATGAATCTGAGGTGGCTGCTGAGCTCACCTTTATAAATAAGCCCTCATACTTAAGGTCTTTGTCTATTTCTGCTAGAAAATCGTCTGCGTGTTCCGAAATCGGAATATAGAAGGTTACCAAATGTAAGGTAATCATAGAGAAATATCCTTGGGTGTTTTTTTTTTTCTCTTGAAATTCAATTTACCTAAAGCAACCTGCAACGTTGCAGGTTGCTTTAGGTAAATTGATAGATTCAATAAAATTAAGCGAAGTACCCACCATGATCGTCATCGTCACTAGGACCAGCCAAAATAACAACATCCAAAGGGCCCCAATTGGGATCCAGAAGCGCACCAAACAAAATATTCATATGGGCTTCTAAATAAAAGCGATACAATAAAAATCGTGTTTCTCTTCGATTATATTGCGAATACATTCGGATAAAATAGAATTCTGCGGAGGGTTCTACTGGGTCTCTAACTATAAATTTGGAGTCGTCATCCTGAAATTCTTTTTTCATGACTTTCATAAAATCGTCTGTGTGTTTCGTAATCGGAAGAAGTAATTTTACCATATTAAGCATATTATCTCACCTCCTATTTTTTCTAATCGAGCCTGTCGATCGGTGATTATACCCCTAGAAGTAGAAAGAATTACAATCCCTATTCCTCCCAAAACTTTTGGGATTTTGGGATAGTTAGAATATATTCGTAGACCGGGCGTACTAATCTGTTTAAAATTTAAACAACTTTTAAAAGGATATGATCCTTTATTATTTCTTCTATACTTTAGAGTTAAAACTAAAAACTTTTTGTTGCTTTCTCGATGTTTTCTGACGTTTTCAAGAAAACCCTGTCGTAAAAGAATTTGAACAATGTTTTCGTTCATCTTAGTGAACGGTATTGGAATAATTCTTTTTCTATTCATGTCCGCATTGCGTAACAATGTGAACATATTTCCGATCATATCTTTGTTCATGATAGCCTCCTGTAATTATGTTTTTTTATGCTATTAGGTGGAAGATAATAGGGTTTTCTTTCTAAGATAACGGAGCTGTTTTTTTTTTTTTATTTATAAGAGGTAGAATAACCCGGTTGAAGAGAGTATATATTTCATTTTTATTTTAATATTTTTCTCGAAAATAAACAAATGAAAGGCTTTTATTCTGTACATGTTAAATCATGAATTAGTACATGGAATCTCCAATAACCCTTGATGTATGTATCCTTAGGTCTATGTGTGTATATGGACCATAGATCCTGTTCATGGATATTTATGTATGGATCCCCTTTATATTTATATAATATATATATAAATCCTACTACCGATTCATGGGGATACTCCATCAAATATCAAGTATAACGTATTATATCAGATTATAGCACCTCGGGTGCGAGTGAAATTATTTTAGTAAAATTTAACTGTCTCAATTCTCGGGCTATTGCGGAAAAAATTCGAGTTCCTTTTGGATTTCCCTGTTTATCAATGAGAACGGCTGCATTATCATCATATTTTATTATTATACCATTATGACGTTTTAGTTCTTTAGAGGTACGTACAATTACAGCTCTGATGACTTGAGATCTTTCTAACGATGAATTTGGCACTGCTTTTTTGATTACAGCGACAATAATGTCACCCATATAAGCATACCGTCGATTACTAGCTCCTATGATTCTAATACACATCAATTCGCGCGCTCCGCTATTATCGGCTACATTTAAATAGGTTTGAGGTTGAATCATATCCTTTTTTCTTATCTTTCAGTCAAAAAGTTGAAATAAAAAAAATATTGTGTGTTCAAAAAAAAAAAGAAACGGAGAATTTCCTTTTTTCATACTAACATTCGTTCTAATGATTATTTGGAAAAAATGAATTGAGTTCGTATAGGCATTTTGGATGCCGCTATTGAAATCGCCTTTCTAGCGATATTTTCTGGGACCCCTCCCATTTCATAAAGTATTTTTCCGGGTTTAACAACAGCTACCCAATATTCAGGCGATCCTTTTCCCGAACCCATACGCGTTTCGGTAGGTCTTACTGTAACTGGTTTGTCTGGAAATATGCAGACCCATATTTGTCCACCCCGGCGAACATTTCGTGACATTGCCCGTCGACCCGCTTCTAGTTGTCTAGATGTGATCCAAGCGGGCTCAAGTGCCTGAAGAGCATATTTTCCGAAGCAAATTTTATTACCGCGAGAGGCGTTTCCTTTTAATTTCCCTCTATGATGTTTGCGGAATCTCGTTCTTTTTGGGTTATAGTTGATGGTTATTTCTCAATTCCATCTCTATTACAGAACCGTACATGAGATTTTCACCTCATACGGCTCCTCGCAAATAAATCGATTGAAAAATCTGGAACCGAAAAAAGAATAATAATTAAAATAATATACACTAATATACATATTTTTTTCTAAAATAGAAAATGAAATAGAATCGCGGGATTTTCGCGGGCGAATATTGACTCTCTGATTATAAATTGAAGATGTAATGTTGGGTTCGTCCACAACTCCTCAAAAAACCATGAATTTTTAGTTTCTTCCGCCATCCCATCTAATGAATCAGTAAGATTTCTAATTTTCATGGAATCTTTTGTATTCACAGGTTCCGTCGTTCCCATCGCTTTTCAATTTATGGTTAGGTCTAAATTCTACAATGGAGCTGCTTTAATAAGATTAATAAGATTTTGTTTTTTTTTTATTCTTTTTTGTTGAATCAACCCTCTCAGTTTTCTTGATTCGTGGCTCTTTATTCGTTTATTCTAATATTCATCCATATATGGATGAATTTTGAATATTGATGCTTTATTACACTACTTTTTATGAGATGACCAATAGACCTTTACATAGTAGAATTCTATATCATTAATATCCTTTTTCTAGCTTTCTTTCACCCCTTCATTTATCTGTATATTCTTATTGCTTTACAACTAATAATTTTATTTTTTTATTTCAGTTGCTATAATTATATCACCACATAGATCCTTATTTTGATTTTCTATTTTCGGCAGTTCTTTCTATCCAGATAATGGGAAGCGATGAGTAGGTTTTTTATAGTAATGAATTCTACGAATTTTTGTAGAAATTGAAACACTCAAAAAAAACCAACGAGTCACACACTAAGCATAGCAACTCCTTCATTCTAAAATGATTCATTAATTTTTTTTTATTCAATCTTCCAAATTTTGTAATTTCTTCAACGTAAAGTATTTCAAATTGTCATTTTTTGTTTTAAAAAAAGATGCAACGTTATAAGGGAAAGTTGATTAGTCGTTGTTTAGAAGTTTTGAAATATCCAGATTTTGACTCCGAATACCCCAAACAAAGTTACAAGTGGAACGGAACAAAAATCCATTGGAGCTCGAATGGTTTGTAGAGGAACCCTACCTTCTCTCGTCCATTCGACACGTGCAATTTCTTTTCCTTCCATACGTCCCGCAATTTTTATTTGAACTCCTTTTGTATCTGCCTGTTCAGCTAATTCAATACCTTTTTGCATTGCTTTACGAAACGAAATTCGATTCCGTAATAGTTCGCTTAAAAATTCTGCAACAATTTTAGCGTCTCTATAAAGATAAGGACTTGGAAGTTTTGTAATTTCAAGGTCGAGTTCTCGGTTCCCACAAGTTACTTTTTTTTGCACTTGAGTCTTTAATTGTTCGACTCTTAGATCCTTAACCTTTTCTTTTAAGGAGTCTGGAAGTCCCATATAGATTATCACTTTAATCAGATCGATTCTTTTTTGAATCTTTATTCGTCCCATTCCATAGCCAGAGATATCGGTCTCGAATTCACAGGATTCGGGTACCGTTTTTTGTATAAAATTATTGATACAATATCGTATAATTTTATCTTCTTTTACATTCTCGGAATACATTTTTGGTTTTGCAAACCAAATAGAATAATGACTTTGAGTTGCACCAAGTCGGAAAACAAGCGGATGTATTTTTTGGCCCATAACCACCACTCGGTATCTTTTTGTTTATCCATAATTATATTTTTTTTTATTAAACTTTCTATATCTTTATTTCTTTTTCTGTTGCAGAATAATACAATTCTTTTTATTCTGCAACAGATTGAGTAATTTATTAATTAATCCGAATCCTCATAATGTTCATTTTTATCAATGATGATTGCGAAAAGTATCCTAAAATGAATGGGAAAATTCACTTCAATGATGATTGTGACCTGTATTTTTAAATATATGGTAAAAAAATATAGGTCCAAGGGTAAATTGAGAAATATATTTTTTCTCATTTTTTGGATACCCTCCCAAGTTTTCGAGTAGGTGAAAATTCTCCTAATTTATGGCCTACCATACGATCTGTTATATAAATAGGTAAATGCTCTTTTCCATTATGGATAGCAATGGTATGCCCAATCATTGTAGGTATAATGGTAGATGTTCTGGACCAAGTTTTTATTAACTCCTTTTCTCCTTTTGTGTTAAGCTTCTTTATTTTTCTTAATAAATGATTGGCTACAAAAGGATTTTTTGTTCGTGAACGTGTCATAGTTAATTATTCCTCCTATAATAACTAAAAAAGTTAATTTTGTTCTCTTATATTTCCAATTCTAAAATATAGAATCTCTAAAAAAAGAAAATCCTATAATGTCCCAGTAAATTGCTATTTTCTTTTGTAAAGACGAAGAAACAAATTCTATTTTATCTACGCTTACGCTCGACTATTTACTACGGCGACGAAGAATCAAATTATCACTATATTGATTCGTTTTTCTAGTTCTTCTTCCAAGTGCAGGATAACCCCAAGGAGTTGAGGGTTTTTTTCTACCAATTGGGGCCCTCCCTTCACCACCCCCATGTGGATGGTCTACAGGGTTCATAACGACCCCTCTTACTACAGGACGCTTGCCTCGCCAACGTTTAGCTCCGGCTCTGCCCAAACTTTTCTGGTTTACCCCAACATTCCCTACTTGTCCAACTGTTGCTGAGCAGTTTTTGGATATCAAACGGACCTCGCCAGAAGGTAATTTTAATGTTGCTGATTTACCTTCTTTTGCAATCAGTTTCGCTACAGCACCCGCTGCTCTAGCTAATTGTCCACCCTTTCCAAGTGTTATTTCTATGTTATGTATGGCCGTGCCTAACGGCATATCGGTTGAAGTAGATTCTTATCAAAACCCCTTCCCAAACTGTACAAGCTTCTTCCAAAGCATACGGCTTTCTGGATGTAGATTCTAATATCTATACAGCTGCATCTTATATATCGTTTATTTCGTAGATTATAAATGACATAACGAAGTACCATACCACATGAGTGGATATATATTATACGAATCCAAATCTTCCGAATGACTCATGTTATGATCTTCTACATCCTAGGTCTTTCTGTTCCGTTCCTTCATCTGGCTTATGTTCTTCATGTAGCATTCAGACCGAATGACTCTATGAAATTACGTTGCTACTTACACCTAGTACGGGTAACGTAGGAGACATTTCTATTTTTTCCCGGGGGAATCCTTAGAATTACCACTGCTTCGCTTTCAATTTGTCCTTGACCATCAAATGAAATGTGAATAATCCGGATCTTCCCCTTATTTGTTTGAAACGAGGAGCGCTTCGTGTTCTGTCGGTGCTTGAAACAATTTTGTCTTCTCCATATTACTATATCTCTAGGGTCAATAATGGTATATTAGCAACTACTGAACTCAATCACTTGCTGCCGTTACTCTTCAGTTTTCTGTTGAAGTCTATCCTGTAGAGGTACTCCAATTGGATAAGAGATCGATTTCTAGGTTTCGCCATAAACCTAATTGGTTACTTCCAATTACGTAAATCAATAGTTCAAACCGCACTCAAAGGTAGGGCATTTCCCATTTTTATAGGAACTTCTGTACCATAAACAATGGTATCTCCAATTATAGCCCCTCTGGGGTGTAAAATATATCTTTTCTCACCATCCCCATAGTGTATGAGACAAATGTGTGCATTTCGATTAGGGTCATATTCTATAGTTATGATTCTACCATATATGTCTTTTTCATTGCGTCGAAAATCAATTTTACGGTATAGACGCTTATGACCTCCCCCTCTATGCCCTGCGGTAATAATTCCTCTGGCATTACGCCCTTTACAACAATGATGTTGTCCAGAAATCAAACGATTTCGTGAATTGGATTTCACTTGACTGTTTAAGGCTCCATTGCGTGTGCTCGGGCTCGAAGTTTTATGTATCGCCATGTTATTAATTGTTTAAGTTCTTTTCTTTCTAACTAAGAGGTGGAATAGAATAACCCGATTCTAAGGAATCGAATAAGCCGGTTCAAGCATAATGATCATACGTTTGTAATGCATTGTATGTCCCATAATAGGTCGCATTCTTCTACCGTTTCTTGGGAGTCCATCGTCCATTGATACAGATCAAATGTTATTATAACTATTCTAACATAATTGGATTGAATCGACCACACCTTTGTTATTGATGGATGATGAGATTCCATTGATATTGATACGGATCCAATCGTTTTTTTTTTGAAAAGAAGATAAAGAATGAATATAGTCAATATAATTCAGATAATCATGTAGCTGTATTTACAAATTTCATTCTGTAACAAAAATCGAGTGGGGGATATTTCTATGGGGATGCATCCAGTAGGAATTGAACCCACGACTTCGCCAATTATGAGTTGGGTGCTTTAACCACTCAGCCATGGATGCTTCGAGGAAACCCTCCGACTTCATCACTAACCCAATTTCAATTGAAGTCAAATCTTTTGGATAAATCAATTTCTCCATGTATGTATCCTTTATCTAATACATACATAGAGAAATTGATTAAAGATAAGATAGATATATATCTATAGATTTCGACTTTTTTATTGATCACTCCTAATAGATATCAAATACATCTCTGCACAAATCGAATTGATATAGAAAGTATCAATTAGAATAAAAAAATGCGGATATAGTTGAATGGTATAATTTCTCTTTGCCAAGGAGAAGACGCGGGTTCAATTCCCGCTATCCGCCGTTACTTCTGTATTGAATAGTATATTTCTTTATATTATCAAATATATATATAAGTGAATTTCCATTTTTATCCAAAATGGTGCGGAGACAGGATTTGAACCCGTAACCTCAAGGTTATGAGCCTTGCGAGCTACCAAGTTGCTCCACTCCGCCATGCCATAAGAAGAACAATTGACAATTAATGGAAAACAGAGATTGAATTTGCCTGCCGCCCCTCCACCATATCTGTACAAATAGAATAAACCATTTATACGGAATGGTCAAGGGACCGTCCTATGATCGCAGATCATCAAAAAGAATAAAAAAATGAAGAGAATTTTTTATTCTTACCAACTCGATCTTGTTGCACCGGGCAACAAACATTGGTGAACCATTTCACGAAGTGCGTGTCTAGATAATCCAAAGTGTCGATAATTACCTCGTGATCTTCCAGTCGCAAAACAACGTCGATGAAGACGTGTAGGTGCACTATTACGCGGTAGTGCTTCGAACTTTGCCTTAATTTCCCATTTCTCACTTAACGACTGAGCTTTGCTCATTTCTTTTTTTGGAGATCGTCGAATCAAATGATATTTTTTTTCCAATTTTTGCCTCTTCTTCTCCCTGGCAATGCTACTTTTCTTTGCCATTATGATGATGATTCATTTCCTATTAGTATCAATGATAGAAATAAGTCGGATCCTAGATGTAGAAATAGAAGAAGCACCTTCTTCATACAAAGAGATTCAATTTTTGGAGATACAATAAAGAATGAAATTAACCAAATTTACCTGATGTAGAGGCAATCAAGAAAGCTGCATAAGTAAATATATAACCTACCGAAAAGTGGACTAATCCAACCAATCTTGCTTGGACAATCGAAAGAGCCACAGGTTTATCTCTCCATCGAATCAAATTCGCCAAAGGTGTGCGTTCATGAGCCCATGCTAAAGTTTCAATCAATTCCTGCCAATATCCGCGCCATGAGATTAAGAACATAAATCCAGTAGCCCAAACAAGATGTCCAAATAAGAACATCCACGCCCAGACTGATAAACTATTCATACCAAAGGGGTTATATCCATTGATAAGTTGTGAAGAATTTAACCATAGATAATCTCTTAACCATCCCATCAAATAGGTTGAAGATTCATTAAATTGTGAAACATTACCTTGCCATAATGTAATGTGCTTCCAATGCCAATAAAAAGTAACCCATCCAATGGTATTTAACATCCAGAAAACTGCCAAATAAAATGCGTCCCAAGCAGAAATATCACAAGTACCACCTCGTCCCGGACCGTCGCAAGGAAAACTATAACCAAAATCCTTTTTATCCGGCATTAACTTGGAACCACGTGCATCTAAAGCACCTTTTACTAAGATCAATGTAGTTGTATGTAAACCAAGAGCAATAGCATGATGAACCAAGAAGTCTCCAGGCCCGATTGTTAAGAATAGAGAATTACGATTCTCATTAATAGCATTTAACCAACCCGGCAACCATATGCTTCGCCCCGCATTGAGCGCCGGACTATTCGTTGAAGATAAAAGTACATCGAAACCATATGAAGTTTTACCGTGAGCAGATTGTATCCATTGGGCAAATATGGGTTCGATCAAGATTTGTTTCTCCGGAGTGCCAAAAGCAAGCATGACATCATTATGGACATAAAGTCCCAAAGTATGGAACCCCAGAAATAGGCTGGCCCAACTTAAATGGGATATGATAGCTTCTTTGTGCTCTAACATTCTTGCCAATACATTATCCTCATTCTGTTCGGGATTGTAATCTCTAATAAAAAAGATAGCTCCATGAGCAAAAGCCCCCGTCATAATAAATCCTGCAATGTATTGATGATGAGTATATAACGCAGCTTGAGTAGTAAAGTCTTGTGCTATAAACGCATAAGCAGGTAACGAATACATGTGTTGAGCTACCAAAGAAGTAATGACCCCTAACGAGGCTAGAGCAAGGCCTAATTGAAAATGAATTGAATTATTGATTGTGTCATAAAGACCCTTATGTCCACGCCCCAATCTACCCCCCGGAGGAATATGCGCTTCTAAAATATCTTTTATACTGTGCCCAATACCGAAGTTAGTTCTATACATATGACCAGCAATTAGAAAAAGAATTGCAATAGCTAAATGATGATGGGCCATATCGGTAAGCCATAAACTTTGCGTTTGAGGATGGAATCCCCCGAGAAGTGTTAGAATGGCAGTTCCCGCGCCTTGCGAAGTACTAAATAAATGATTACTAGAATCGGGGTTTTGAGCATAAAGATTCCACTGACCTGTAAAAAATGGCCCTAATCCTTGAGGATGAGGCAATACACTTAAGAAATTATTCCATCGAACATATTCTCCTCTGGATCCTGGAATAGCCACATGGACTAAATGCCCTGCCCAAGCTAAGGAACTGACTCCAAATAGTCCTGACAAATGATGATTGAGGCGGGATTCGGCATTTTTAAACCACGAAACGCTCGGTTTCCATTTCGGTTGTAGGTGTAACCAGCCCGCTAATAAGGATATGAAAGAAAGAAATAATAGAAAAATAGCTCCAGTATAAAGATCCTCATTAGTACGTAAACCAATTGTATACCACCACTGATAAACACCGGAATAGGCAATATTCACTGGGCCAAGCGCACCCCCTCGCGTAAAAGCTTCTACAGCCGGTTGACCAAAATGGGGATCCCAAATTGCATGAGCAATAGGTCTTACATGTAAAGGATCCTGTACCCATGCCTCAAAATTTCCTTGCCAAGCTACATGGAAGAGATTCCCGGAAGTCCACAGAAAAATGATTGCTAATTGTCCGAAATGAGAAGCAAAAATATTCTGATAAAGACGTTCCTCAGTAATATCATCATGACTCTCGAAGTCATGTGCGGTAGCAATACCAAACCAAATACGACGAGTAGTGGGGTCCTGAACTAAGCCTTGGCTAAACCTTGGAAATCTTAATGCCATAATGCTTTTCAAATCCTCCTAGCCATTATCCTACTGCAATAATTCTTGCTAAGAAGAATGCCCACGTTGTGGCAATTCCACCCAGAAGGTAATGTGTTACTCCTACAGCACGTCCCTGTACAATGCTTAAGGCTCTAGGCTGAGTAGCAGGAGCAACTTTTAATTTATTATGAGCCCAAACGATGGATTCAATAAGTTCTTGCCAATAACCACGCCCGCTGAATAGAAACATTAAACTAAAAGCCCATACAAAATGGGCGCCTAAGAAAAAAAGACCATATGCAGATAATGAGGAACCATAAGACTGAATTACCTGGGATGCCTGCGCCCATAAGAAATCGCGAAGCCACCCATTAATGGTAATCGAACTCTGCGCAAAGTTTCCTCCTGTGATATGAGTTATTACTCCTTGATCATTTATACTTCCCCAAACATCTGATTGCATTTTCCAACTGAAATGGAATATTACTACAGAAATTGCATTGTACATCCAAAATAATCCTAGGAAGACATGATCCCAAGCGGATACTTGGCATGTCCCCCCTCTTCCCGGGCCATCACAAGGGAACCGAAAACCAAGATTTGCTTTATCCGGTATCAAGCGTGAGCTACGAGCAAATAGAACACCTTTTAGGAGTATCAATACCGTCACATGAATTGTAAATGCATGAATATGATGTACCAAAAAATCTGCGGTTCCTAATGGAATAGGTAACAAAGCTACTTTGCCGCCCACTGCCACTAAATCACCACCGCCCCAAGTCAAACTGGTGCTTGTTGTTGCACCAGGGGCTGTTGTGCCAGGTGCTAAAGCATGGGTATTTTGTATCCATTGAGCAAAGACAGGTTGTAATTGTATAGCGGTATCTGAAAACATATCTTGAGGGCGCCCTAAAGCACTCATGGTATCATTATGAATATACAACCCAAAACTGTGAAAACCTAAAAATATACACACCCAGTTGAGATGTGATATGATTGCATCACGATGTCTAAGAACACGATCTAATAGATCGTTGTATCGAGTAGTTGGATCATAGTCTCTTACCATAAAAATGGCTGCATGTGCAGCAGCACCAACTATGAGAAAGCCCCCAATCCACATGTGATGTGTGAACAATGACAGTTGTGTACCATAATCAGTAGCTAGGTATGGATAAGGAGGCATAGCATACATATGGTGAGCTACAATAATGGTCAAAGAGCCTAACATAGCTAGGTTAATAGATAATTGAGCATGCCATGACGTTGTTAGGATCTCATATAGCCCTTTATGACCCTGGCCTGTAAATGGACCTTTATGGGCTTCTAAAATATCTTTTATACCATGACCAATACCCCAGTTAGTTCTATACATATGACCCGCAATGAGAAAAAGAATTGCAATAGCTAAATGATGATGTGCAATATCAGTAAGCCATAGACCACCAGTTAGTGGGTCTAATCCTCCACGAAAAGTAAGAAAGTCCGCATATTTTGACCAATTCAAGGTAAAAAATGGGGTTGCTCCCTCAGCAAAACTTGGATAAAGTTGAGCCAAAAGATCCCGATTCAAGATAAATTCATGAGGAAGTGGGATCTCTTTGGGATCTACTCCAGCATTTAGAAATTGGTTAATTGGTAAAGATACATGTACTTGATGCCCCGCCCAAGAAAGAGACCCAAGTCCTAGTAGACCTGCCAAATGGTGATTCAACATGGATTCTACATCTTGAAACCAAGCCAATTTTGGAGCAGCTTTGTGATAATGAAACCAACCAGCAAAAAGCATTAAGGCTGCAAAGACCAACGCACCGATTGCAGTACAATAGAGTTGTAATTCACTAGTTATTCCAGATGCTCGCCAAATCTGAAAAAAACCGGAGGTTATTTGTATTCCCCGGAAACCTCCCCCTACATCACCATTCAATATTTCTTGGCCTACTATTGGCCAAACCACCTGGGCACTAGGTCGAATGTGAGTAGGATCATTTAGCCATGCTTCATAATTTGAAAAACGAGCACCATGGAAATACATGCCACTCAGCCAAAGAAAGATAATGGAGAGTTGACCGAAATGAGCACTAAATACTTTTCGGGAAATCTCCTCTAAATCACTAGTATGGCTATCGAAATCATGAGCATCAGCATGTAGGTTCCAGATCCAAGTAGTAGTATCAGGTCCCTTAGCTATTGTTCTTGAGAAATGACCAGGTTTTGCCCATTGCTCGAAAGAAGTTTTTATGGGATCCCTATCTACCAAAATTTTGACTTTTGGTTCCGGCGAACGAATAATCATTGAGTCCTCCTCTTTCCGGACAACACATACAAAGAGACCCGCCAACATAAAACATAATTCGTGAACTTATGAGAAATGTTTATATTGAATATCTTTCTCTTCTATCTCCCATCTATTCCATATTTTCTTGAGTTATTCACTAGAACAATTAGGATCCGGAAGTGAATCCGGGGCAAGTGTTCGGATCCATTATGACATAGCAGTGAGGCGCTCAACGGACCCTTTTATTTGATTGATGGGGACAATAAACTATCAAAAATTCAATATATATAATGGATTTTCTATATATTTTATTCTCTATTAGAGAATAAAATATAGACAATAATATTTGAATTAGAATAAAAAAAAGAAAATAATAAAAAGACTGTTCTTATTCAAAACGCCCTGTGATCTTCAACCAATTCTGTGCCTCAATATAATTACCAGGGGTAAGGGCTATAGCTTGTTTCCAATATTCAGCAGCTTGATCAAACCAAGATTCTCCAATTTCAGAATCTCCCTGTCGAATGGCCTGTTCTCCGCGGTCGGAATAGGGGAGTAAAATCCTTCCCTTAGAACCGTACTTGAGAGTTTCCTGACTCATACGGCTCAACAGTCAATTCTTTTGATCTTCCATTTTTTCTGGAGTTAATAACAAGAAAAGAGGTTAATTACATGAGTTTAAAACTTGAATTTGGATTAATAATTCAATTGAATCCTTTGTTTTTAGTTTTATCTTTTCTCCTACCTTCTGAAGAAGAAGGCATCGACATTAATACTAACGCTCTTATTTGAATTTTCTCAAAGGTAACTATCTCGAGTTCATATATCATTTCATATATAATATATCTATTTCTATAGAATCTGTGAGAAAGACTTTTCTTCATAAGAAAAGACTTACTATCTTTGGGATCTGATACTACACCGCTGCTCAAAACCTTCGGGGATCAACTTTATTACATAAGTTGATTTCGAATCTATCATCATATAAGTAAGCAGTTCTGGTTGTATCGGCCAAAAACCTTGTTAATTGATCTTTACGGTGCTTCCTTTATCAATTAGATCTTTTATCCATAGAAAAAAGTATCTAGGCATATATATATTCTATTTCTTCATATTTTTACTTCTATGAATATGAAGTTTCTTTCTTTGCTACAGCTCATAAAAATCGTTGTTTCGAACGATATATATGTAGAGAAAGCCTATTTTTTTTGTCTAGTATTTATGACTATTAGTGGAGGTTCTTTTCTTTTTTCTTTCTATAGTGGAGATAGTCGCACGTAATGACAGATCACGGCCATATTGTTAAAAGCTTGAGGTAAGAAAGGGTTTCGTTCGAGTGCCCGAAAATAGTATTCCAAAGCTTTTGTATGTTCTCCGTTACTTGTGTGGATAAGGCCGATGTTATAAAGTATATAACTTCGATCATAGGGATCAATTTCCAGTCGCATCGCCTCATAATAATTCTGTAAAGCTTCCGCATAATTTCCTTCAGATTGAGCCGACATCCGTTACGGTCGTCATTCGGTTCAAAGAATCTCCGTTCCAGAACCGTACGTGAGATTGTCATCTCATACGGCTCCTCCTTTATGTGGATAATGAGAAACATCCATGGAATCAAAAAAGATTGCAATATTCTCATTATCAACTGAGCGGGACTAGTGTTTTTACACGAAATCTCTAGCCAACCTTTCTGTAAAGGATCTTTTATTAACATTTAGTAAGTTATTACTGGATAAATCAATCGTAACTTCAACAATTTATTTGTCCTCAACGCCGCTTAATTTCCCGGAATTAGTCACTTCAACAGTCTTTGATGGTTATATGGGTATCCAAAATACGAACGAGATGGATGTTTGTTGTCCCAACCATTCTAGTTAGTCCCGATCCCGATAAGAAAGGAAGGATTTTTTTTACAAATTTTTCTCCTGTTGTTGATTCCCTAGCGTAGTGCTTCTTCCCCCATGCCGCCTATTTGTACTAGTGGAGTAGGATTCACCTAACCCCATAAATAGGTATATATAGGTATAACCTTTCGCTTAATACTATAAACCTAAAATTGAAGCATATTGAGGCTGCATTAATCGGGAATACACGACAGAAGGGATTAATCGTTTTATTTCCAAACTTCACCTTCAGCAAGCGTCGGTTTTTTTTGATTTGTCTCTGAAGAATGTATCTTTCTCCTAAGACTGAGATCGGTAAAAAAAAAAAATAATCAAATCGCACCATCTCTGTAATAAGTGAATGCCTCTTTTTCTCCAGAAGTTGTGGGAATTATTCGTAATAAGATATTGGCTACAATGGTAAAGGTCTTATCAATAAAATTTCCATTTATCCGAGATCTAGTCATAGGTAGCAATCCATTCTATAATTTCATTTTTTATCGCGTGATAAAATAATTCCCCAAACAAAGGAATTGTACAATACAGTACGAAATAACGTAAAAATGGACTTATTAATCAAATTACTTTATTCTACGGTAGGCTTTGAAGTTGAAGTAGAATTTTTTTTTTTTTAGTTTCAATTGATTGTATTGTGTGCGCTTACGCAAATGGGATATAAATGCCTCACTATTCACTCGATTTAGGGACATAATCATTATGTAGGAGAGATGGCCGAGTGGTTCAAGGCGTAGCATTGGAACTGCTATGTAGGCTTTTTGTTTACCGAGGGTTCGAATCCCTCTCTTTCCGCACCCTTACCAAGTTCATCAATGTTACTGACGTCAATGTTTTAAATAATATATAGATAAAATTATTGCAACTTTTATATGCATTCTCTATTCCTAATTTGTTTCTGTAATATAGAAAATTGTGCATAAAGTGGGCAAGGAATAACAATTTTGCTACACCCACTTCTATACACGAATGGGGGGGGAAAATACTCGGATCAAAATTCTTGTTATTTTAACGAGGTTTAAGTCTGACGAGAATAATATTCTACAACCAGCAATTCATTAATTTTCAAACCAACCCATTTACTATCTATTATTTGATTGACTAATCCTTTATATTGGTCTGGATGAAGAGTCAAATGGGTTGGCACTCTTTTGCGGGGGGCTGATTTAAGAGAATTTTGAATTATAGTTCTCGATTTTTGTTCATCCTTGGCTGTAATAATATCTTTAGGTTTACAACGATAACTTGGTATATCTACTATACGACCATTAACTAAAACATGTCTGTGGTTAACTAATTGACGGGCTTCAGGAATAGTCGCAGCCATACCCAATCGAAAAAGTATGTTATCTAAGCGCATTTCTAGTAATTGGAGTAAAACCTGGCCGGTTGACCCTTTCGCTTTTCCAGCGATACGAACGTATTTAAGCAATTGTCGTTCTGTAAGACCATAATGAAAACGCAATTTTTGTTTTTCTTCTAAACGAATACGATATTGAGATTTTTTACTGGAGAGCGATTCTTCGCTTCCAACTCTTCTAACTGGAAGCTCTTTTCTGGTTAGTCCTGGTAAAGCCCCCAGACGGCGTATTTTTTTGAAACGAGGCCCTCTGTAACGTGACATAAACACTCCTTTTTAAAATGGAAAATCTCATAAAGAAAAATCAAAACTAAACTAAATGACAAATATGATATTATAAATGAAGTGAAATCTACTTCAAGTATTGTACTATTAAAGTATTGTACTACTGTAGTACAAAGAAGAATTAGAAGGATTCTATCAGTATCCGAATGGAATTCTATTCTATCGATATAGAAATAAAAAAGAAATAAAAAAAGCCGGCTATCGGAATCGAACCGATGACCCTCGCATTACAAATGCGATGCTCTAACCTCTGAGCTAAGCGGGCTCTCAGAACACAAATTGTGCATTTATCAGAATTCTTTCCTAAACTACTGGGATCCTAGTTATTAACTATTTCATATTAGCTCTTCATAACACAATTACTATATCATAACATAATCAAATAAATACAAAAAAAGATAGAATATCCCATATTTATTTGATATTCTAGTATATAGAATATGATACAAATCGGAATCATTTAAAAATACGAATCCAAATTATTTTCATTACCAATTACCTAGAATACTCTTTTTATCCATTTATCTAATAATTAATAATTTATCCAATATTTTTGGATCCATAAAAAAAGAATTGGATAAAAAATAATTTTCATCCATATCATATAGTAAGATTCTCTTTTTTTTTTTAGTTTTGAATTCCATTTTGGAATATTTGGATTCTTCCAATTTCTATTATTTATCTATTTCGATTATTAATAATTCATATTTATTATATGTATTTATCCCGATCCTTATTATTTTTATTTATATAATTTGAATTATGAAAAGTAGAATGGAATTCGATAGGAAGATTATTTCTATGTATATCTTCTTTATATATTCTTTAATATTCTAGAATACTTTCTATTTCATTCTATCTAGATTAATAGATAGAATATATCTATAGAAAATAGTAAAGAGTATATAGAATATTATCTTTAATATAAAAAAATATTACTATAAATAAATATTTTAAGATATATATAATATTCTTTCTTAATATTATTTTATTGAATTCAATAATGACTAATTAGATTACAGTTATTTATATTCAATAATGATTATGCATTAAGATGAAATATGTATAATGTATTTTATACATATAATATAAAAATATGGATTTATACATATCCATTTGAATTCTAAAAAATTGGATGGATTATCCAAAGAAATTGGATTGGATAAGTAATGAAAAATTAGATCCTTCTATTGAATTTCTAACTGAATATCGAAATCTAAATTAATAAATAGATTTTTATTATTTTCGTTATAAGGTCTGTATCGGTCTGCTCGAAGGAAAAAAAGAATCGAACGTTAGAGTATTCGAAATTCTATCAAAAAAGAATAGAAGGGGTACATCTAAAATAGAGATATATGTAGTATATATCTCTGTATATTGAATTGCGAATACAGAGATAATAGAATCATTTCTGATTCGAGTAAATACGGGTATCTGATATAGATGAAAGAAAATCTATCAACAAAAAACAAATAGAAGGAAATTTTAATTTTCCCAACCCAATATGGGAGTAGATTTCAACAAATAAATTCAACAGTTCCAGCATATAATTCTCAGAATACAAATGAAAAAACATCCTAATGCGATATGATATCAATCTCAAAGAAAAAACGGGGGATATGGCGAAATTGGTAGACGCTACGGACTTAATTGGATTGAGCCTTGGTATGGAAACTTACCAAGTGAAAACTTTCAAATTCAGCGAAACCCTGGAATTCAAAATGGGCAATCCTGAGCCAAATCCTTCTTTCCGAAAACAAATAAAAGTTCAGAAAGTGAAAATAAAAAAAGGATAGGTGCAGAGACTCAATGGAAGTTGTTCTAACAAATGGAGTTGACAACATTCAATTGATTAATGAAGATTTCTAACTTCTATTTGTAAATATTTGGATTCTATCACAATTGAAACATTAGAATCAAATCAATTACAACTGGAAGAAAAAATCAATGAATAGAATATTCATTGCTCAAATCAGTCACTCCAACATAATCTGATGGATCAGTTGAATAACTTATTAATCAGACGAGAATAAAGATAGAGTCCCATTCTACATGTCAATACCGACATCAATGAAATTTTGAGTAAGAGGAAAATCCGTCGACTTTAGAAATCGTGAGGGTTCAAGTCCCTCTATCCCCAAAAAATTTCCCTCCTATATTCTGGCCCTTTTTGGATTTACTTGACATAGACTCAAGTAATTTCTTAGATTTCGGATGGTGCGTCAAGAATGGTCGGGATAGCTCAGACGGTAGAGCAGAGGACTGAAAATCCTCGTGTCACCAGTTCAAATCTGGTTCCCGGCAACTCATTATGTATGAGTATCTATTCCCATATTTCTTTTGAAAAAAGGGAATAGATACATATTTATTAGTGGTCTTAATCATCCTACATAATTTATGTAGGCGTACGGCGATATGCTCTTTCTAGATGAAGAATGAATGGATGTATATTCTAGGGATCAAAAGGAAGTATGAAAATGAATGATTCAAGTTTGTTTTGATTTTTTCTGCGCTGCAATAACAATTGTTAATATTTCAATTGAAACAATATTCAAATGCTTCAATTAGTTGCTTGAAACACCAAGCAGAACTTTTTCAGTTCATCCTATTGGCTCGTCCGAAATCAGTATTGCTCCATCCCATTTTTGAATCTCAATGAATCCCTCTTATAATAAGAGAGGAATGAAACCTCTATTATTCTGACTAATCGATAAGTCAATGGACATACAGATATTTCTTTCTTTAATATCTGGGGTTGTCGAAGTTAAGATTACTTTCTTATTTTTCGCATTTAGTGAGCATCTTGTATTTCATAAAAATTAGGGGCGATATAATCTTTACGCAAAGGCCATCCTATCCAACTTTCGGGCATTAAAATACGTTTCAGACGCGGATGATTATCATAATAGATTCCTAACATATCATAAGATTCCCTTTCTTGAAAATCTGCACTTTTCCAAACCCAGAAAATAGAAGGAATTCTCGGATTTTGCCTTGGGGTAAATACTTTTATGCATACCTCTTCGGGTTGATCTAGACTATACTCTATTCTCGTAAGATGATAGACACTCGCTAATAGTCCTCCTGGTGCTACATCATAGGCACATTGGGAACGTAGATAATTGTAACCATATACATATAAAATAACAGCAATCGAATGCCAATCCTCGGGCTTTATTTGTAAAGTCTCTATTCCTTGGTAATCAAAACCCAAAGATCTATGAACTATTCCGTGTTTGACTAGCCAAGCAGACAAATTACCTTGCATTTTTTGATTTCTCCCGAGTTTTTTATAAGATTGGTATAAGTATTTACCATTTATTTCCATTACAATGAAATTTTGTCAGATTGACTTGCTTGCTATTTCTTATTGTATTTTGTACAAAAGGATCCTGTTTAATTCACTTTTTCGTTCGTCGGAGGATACTTAATTTTTTTATATTTCCAAAATGTGTCCGAGGTTATCTCGGAAATAGATGATGGTTGATAGAATAATCCTTTATTAGAATTGCCGGTATGAGTACTGTGTCCAACATCAAATTTGTGGTTGGTAGTAAAACACCTACGTTGATAACTAATTGGATCTTCATAGATTTCTCGAGATATTTTCTTACGAAGTTTTGTTATAGCATCTATAACCGCTTCCGGTTTAGGTGGACAGCCCGGCAAATAGACATCCACAGGAATTAGCTTATCCACGCCCCGAACAGTACTATAAGAATCGGTACTGAACATACCTCCTGTAATTGTACAAGCTCCCATAGCAATAACATATTTTGGTTCGGGCATTTGCTCATATAATCGAACTAAAGAAGGAGCCATTTTCATAGTTACGGTGCCCGCTGTTAAAATGAGGTCTGCCTGCCTAGGACTAGAGCGTGGTACCAGTCCATAACGATCGAAGTCAAATCGCGATCCTATTAATGAAGCAAATTCAATGAAGCAACAACTAGTACCATAGAGAAGCGGCCATAAACTGGATAGTCTTGACCAATTTGAAAGATCATTTAATGTAGTAGAAATAACTGAATTTTTGGTTTTTTGATCAAGTAAGGGAAACTCAATGGAATTCATAACTGTCTCAATGTTTTGTTTAATTGTCTAAATATTCAAGAATTAAGACCATTCTAATGCTCCCTTTCGCCATGCATAAACTAAACCAACAATTAGGATAAGCACGAAGATGAAAGCTTCTATAAATACGGATACCCCTAATACATCAAAACTCATTGCCCATGGGTAAAGAAAGACTGTTTCAACATCAAAAACAACAAAAACGAGAGCAAACATATAATAACGGATTTCAAATTGTAACCAAGCATCGCCCATCGGTTCTATTCCAGATTCATAACTAGAAAGTTTTTCTGGCCCTTTCCTAATTGGAGCTAAAATTCCAGAAATTAGAAATGCCAAAATAGGAATAAAGATCGATATTATTAGAAATGTCCAAAAAATATCATATTCATAAAGCAAAAACATAAATGTACTCCTATGAATGTGGAAAATATACTGGATTCATATTAATTCTTAGTCGATTTGAATTTAAATTTCAAAATTATTAGATTCATTAATCTAAATAGAAATGCTTTGTATTTTATTAAGTTTACATTTTAAAAGTTGACATTATTTCTAGATTAGTATCTGAGTATACTAATACTAATATTAGTATATCATTAATCTATTCAAATAGAAATGAATTGATTCATTCTTTCGATTACAAAAAGTATTTCAACTATATTTATACTACTAGTATTACTAGTATGGAGTATTTAGTATTCCATATACTACTACTATACTAAATATAGTAGTATCGGTAGTACTATTAGGGCTATACGGACTCGAACCGTAGACCTTCTCGGTAAAACGGATCAAACTATTATTATTATCAAAATGATTTGAATTGTTTTAAAGACCCAACGTGCATTTTTTTTTTTTTGCATTGGGCTTTTTCATTAACTGATAGAAATATCAATTAGTCTACCATCTTTTTTCTTTACACAAAGAAAAAGGAAATGACTCCCTGTGCTCTGATTTCTTATTTAGATCAAAATCTAAGAGCACTACCAAAGTTTTTCAAAGAAGAAGGTTATTCTGACGTAGGTCTGCTTCTGGCCTGGATCAACTTAAGTTAAATGGACTCTCTATCAACCTACTTCAATAAAAATATCAAATAGGAAATGAAACTTCATACACCTTAAAGTTCATAAGATAGGAAGAAAAGATATTTTTTTGGAGGTCCCTAGCCTCATTGCCTAGCATTGAATAGATTTTAGTATTCACCTTATCAATATCTCATTATGGATTCCATTTGACGTCTAAATCCTTTGTCAGGCTATTGTTCTCTTAATTTTCTTTCTGGAGTAAGACATTGATTTATCAATTAAGATCAACTCTTTTAATTACATGATGGACTCCTATGAAAAAACATTGGCGCATGTGTAAACGAGGTGCTCTACCTAACTGAGCTATAGCCCTTGTGCTTTTGATACAGATTTGATCATATTCGATAAATAAATTCTTGTCAAGATAAATATTAAATTACATGATCCAATCTCTTTGATTTATATTGCGTTTGTATTATTTATAAATAATATAACATTTATAATCCATTGATCTGATCGAGAGCTACTTTTTTTATTTAGGATGATAAATGACCTACTTAACTCAGTGGTTAGAGTATTGCTTTCATACGGCAGGAGTCATTGGTTCAAATCCAATAGTAGGTAAGGTATTGGTAGAACTTAGTAGATACCATTGATTCCGGTATCTAATAAGTTTTTCTACTCACCATTTTTTTTTATTGTAATTTTCTATCTTTTTTCTATTTTTTGGCTGCACCAACTTGTTACGAGATCCTCTTGATAGGCTCTACGATAGCCTCGACTCGTGTCTTAGCTCGCCGGAGAGCTAGATTTGCTTCAATTGTTTGTCTCTTGCCTTCAGCCTTATTTAAGTTAGCTTCTGCTATTTTAAGAGTTTGTTGTGCTTCTTGTGGATTAATGTCACTAGCCCTTTCTGCATCAGGTACTAAAATAGTGATCTCATTATTGCCGATTCTAGCAAAACCACCCATCAGAGCCATCGTTAACCATCGGTCCTTAAGGCGTATTCTCAAAATACCTATATCTAAAGCTGTGGCAATAGGCACATGATTTTTTAATACCCCAATTTGTCCACTATTAGTAGATAAAATAATTTCTTTCACTTCTGAATCCCAAACAATTCGATTGGGGGTCAGTACACAAAGATGGAAAGTCATTTCTTGAATTTGTTCTCCATTTCTAAGTTAAGTTCGTAGCCTTCGCAGTAGCTTCATCGATATTACCCACCAAATAAAAGGCTTGTTCAGGAAGACTATCTAATTCTCCAGAAAGAATCAATTGAAATCCTCTAATTGTTTCTGCGAGACCAACATATTTCCCTGGGGAACCAGTAAATACTTCTGCTACGAAAAAAGGTTGTGATAAGAAACGTTCCATTTTTCGTGCTCTTGCTACGGTTAAGCGATCCTCTTCGGATACTTCGTCCAACCCAAGAATAGATATCATGTCCTGAAGTTCTTTGTAACGCTGTAACGTTTGTTTAACTCTTTGCGCAGTTTCATAATGTTCTTCACCGACGATCCGAGGTTGGAGCATGGTGGACGTTGAATCTAAAGGATCTACTGCTGGATAGATACCTTTGGCAGCTAATCCTCTTGATAGTACAGTAGTTGCATCCAAATGTGCAAATGTCGTGGCAGGAGCAGGATCGGTCAAATCGTCTGCAGGTACATAAACTGCTTGAATAGAAGTTATTGACCCTTCTTTGGTAGAAGTAATTCTTTCTTGTAAAGTACCCATTTCAGTACCCAGGGTCGGTTGATAACCCACAGCGGAAGGCATTCGGCCCAATAAGGCCGATACTTCGGATCCGGCTTGGACAAAACGGAAGATATTGTCGATAAATAGAAGGACGTCCTGCTCATTGACATCTCGGAAATATTCTGCCATAGTTAGGGCAGTTAAACCAACTCTCATACGAGCTCCGGGGGGTTCATTCATTTGACCATAGACTAAAGCGACTTTTGATTCCGCAATATTTTTTTCATTAATTACTCCGGATTCTTTCATTTCCATATAAAGATCATTTCCCTCACGAGTACGCTCACCTACTCCGCCAAATACAGATACACCTCCATGAGCTTTGGCAATGTTATTGATCAATTCCATAATGAGTACTGTTTTACCTACCCCAGCTCCACCGAAAAGTCCTATTTTTCCGCCACGGCGATAAGGAGCTAAAAGATCGACTACTTTAATTCCTGTTTCAAAAATGGATAATTGTGTATCTAACTGTATAAAGGCAGGCGCAGATCTATGAATAGGAGATGTTGTGCGAGTATCTACAGGACCCAAATTATCTATGGGTTCTCCAAGCACGTTGAAAATTCGACCTAGGGTTGCTCCGCCGACTGGAACACTTAGAGCAGCTCCTGTGTCAATCACTTCCATTCCTCTCTTTAGACCATCTGTAGCACTCATAGCTACAGCTCTAGCTCGATTATTTCCTAATAATCGCTGTACTTCACAAGTTACGCGAATTTGTTGGCCAACCGTATCTCGACCTTGAACTATCAGAGCGTTGTAAATATAAGGCATCTTCCCTGGTGGAAAAACTATATCGAGTACCGGACCGATTATTTGCGTAATACGCCCCAGATTTTTGTTTTCAAGTGCAGAAACCTCAGTATCAGAAGGGGGAGGATTTATTGTCATATTGAAAAATATCCTTTTTTTTTTTTGAAAAAAAAAAAAAAAAATTCAAATTAAGAAAAAAATGTTCGAGAACAACGCAAGTGGATTGGTTCATTATTTGAATATTTAATAACAAATGAAATGTATTAATTCATATTTAATAAAATATTTAATAATAAAAAAATATGGAATAATAAATGTAATTTAATAATCGATTTTCACCATCCAATCAATTCAATTGTTTTCAAATTTCAATGATTTAATTTTTAAGGTCAACCCAGTCATCCAGATTGTAGACAATACTATCTATATTATCTATGGAATTCCAACCTGAACTTTGTTTATGATTCTGTTTTTCTATCTCATTGGTCCTTATTTTTTATTTCCTCAGCATAGGATTTATACTGAGCATATTATTTCTTTTTACCGATTTTTCTTTTTATTGGGCAAATTCTGCCGATTTTGACATCTAGGATTTACATATACAACATATATCACTGTCAAGGTCAAGAGTATACTTTTTATTTATTATTTAGATTCGAAAATTATATTCCAAAATTCAAAAAAAAAATAAGAGATTCGAAAAAAAACGGTTGGGTTGCGCCATACATATGAAAGAGTATAGAATAATGATGTATTTGCCAAATCAAATATCATGGTCAAATTTAACAATGACCCATTCGGATTAATTGATAATATTAGTTGATGGATCATTTGTAAAAAGGTTTGATTAACTCTTAAGTTATGTCGAGTAGACCTTGTTGTTGCTATAATTCAATTCTTAATTCATGCGTTGTAGGGGGGGGGGATTTATGTCACCACAAACAGAAACTAAAGCAAAGGTTGGGTTCAAAGCTGGTGTTAAAGATTATAAATTGACTTATTATACTCCTGACTATCAAACCAAAGATACTGATATCTTGGCAGCATTCCGAGTAACTCCTCAACCTGGAGTTCCGCCTGAAGAAGCAGGTGCAGCGGTAGCTGCAGAATCTTCCACTGGTACATGGACAACTGTGTGGACCGATGGACTTACCAGCCTTGATCGTTATAAAGGACGCTGCTACGAGATCGAGCCTGTTCCTGGAGAAGATAATCAATTTATTGCTTATGTAGCTTATCCTTAGACCTTTTTGAAGAAGGTTCTGTTACTAACATGTTTACCTCCATTGTAGGTAATGTATTTGGGTTCAAGGCCTTGCGCGCTCTACGTCTGGAAGATTTGCGAATCCCTAATGCTTATGTTAAAACTTTCCAAGGTCCTCCTCACGGAATCCAAGTTGAGAGAGATAAATTGAACAAGTATGGACGTCCCCTATTGGGATGTACTATAAAACCCAAATTGGGTTTATCAGCTAAGAATTATGGTAGAGCAGTTTATGAATGTCTCCGCGGGGGACTTGATTTTACCAAAGATGATGAAAATGTGAACTCCCAACCATTTATGCGTTGGAGAGACCGTTTCTTATTTTGTGCCGAAGCAATTTATAAATCACAGGCCGAAACAGGGGAAATCAAAGGACATTATTTGAATGCTACTGCGGGTACATGTGAAGAAATGCTAAAAAGAGCTGTATTTGCTAGAGAATTGGGCGTTCCTATCGTAATGCATGACTACTTAACAGGTGGATTCACTGCAAATACTACCCTGTCTCACTATTGCCGCGATAATGGTCTACTTCTTCATATCCACCGTGCAATGCATGCAGTTATCGATAGACAAAAAAATCATGGTATGCACTTTCGTGTATTAGCTAAAGCCTTACGTTTGTCTGGTGGAGATCATATTCACGCTGGTACTGTAGTAGGTAAACTTGAAGGAGAAAGGGAGATTACTTTAGGTTTTGTTGATTTACTACGTGATGATTATATTGAAAAAGATCGAAGTCGCGGTATTTATTTCACTCAGGATTGGGTTTCTTTACCAGGTGTTATCCCTGTTGCTTCAGGGGGTATTCACGTTTGGCATATGCCTGCTCTGACCGAGATATTTGGAGATGATTCTGTACTCCAATTCGGTGGAGGAACTTTAGGACACCCTTGGGGAAATGCACCTGGTGCCGTAGCGAATCGAGTAGCTCTGGAAGCATGTGTACAAGCTCGGAATGAGGGACGTGATCTTGCTCGCGAGGGTAATGCAATTATCCGTCAAGCTTGCAAATGGAGTCCTGAATTAGCTGCTGCTTGTGAAGTCTGGAAGGAAATCAAATTTGAATTCCCAGCAATGGATACTTTGTAATCCAGTAATAATAATTCGTTCTATTAATTTCCATTAAACTCGGCCCAATCTTTTACTAAAAGGATTGAGCCGAATACTGTACAGAATACTTGTTGTATCTATAAATGAATCCTATGGATCTTTCGGATTGATAGATTTTTTTCTAGTTCATTATTCTTTTTTGATTTGGAATATAATGAATTAAAATAGAAGTATTTTCTATTAATATTGACAACAGTGTATCAAACCAATATAATCCGATCGTGAATAAATGGATCGATTGACTCATGTCAGATAGGTTTTTTACTTCATCAAATGGTGGATTCGTTGTATTTTTTTTTTCTTTCATTGTAATTTAATGTCATTCATTGTAATTTAATGTAATATGTAACATAATATGTAACATTTGATTCTATTATTTATAGAATTGCATCTTTTTTTATTGCGATTGGATATAGACATTCTTGTTTGTAATTGGATTAGGGTTGCTAACTCAATGGTAGAGTACTCGGCTTTTAAGTGCGACTCCATTTTTTACACATTTCTATGAACTAATTGGTTCATCCCTACCATCGGTAGGGTTTGTAAGACCACGACTGATCCAGAAAGGAATGAATGGAAAAAGCAGCATGTCGTATCAACGGTGAATTCTAAAAATTTTTCATTCATATTTGATCCGACCAATATTTTTCTTTGAATTGTTGGCTCCGAACAAATGAATTCCGTTGGGTTTAATTAATAAAGGGATAGAGCTTAGCTGCTCCAATTATAGGGAAACAAAAAGCAACGAGCTTTCATTTTTGATTTGAATGATTACCACATCTAATTATACGTTAAAAAGAATTAGTGCTTGCTGTGGAAAAAGTTTTTCCTACGAATGATGGATTAACGATTTTTGTTATGAGTCCTAATTATTAGCTATTCCCCATTATTTTATGGGGTAGCAATAAATGTGTAGAAGAAAGAGTATATTGATAAAGATCTGATTTTTTTCCAAAATCAAAAGAGCGATTGGTCCAAAAAATAAAGGATTTCTAACTAGCTTGTTTGTCCTAGAAAAATGAGAAGGAACAAGCGAGGGGAGATAGTCCATTAATGGGTTTTAACTCGTTTTCTAGGTATCGCTTCATATTTGTTTTTTTTTTCAATTCGAATATAGATCTAGAATACCTTGTTTTGACTGTATCGCACTATGTATCATTTCATAATCCAATGAATCTTTGACCAAATCAAATTTAGAAAATGAAGGAATATAAAGTATATTTAGAACGAGCTAGATCTCGCCAACAGGACTTCCTATACCCACTTCTTTTTAGGGAGTATATTTATGGACTTGCTTATAGTCATAATTTGAATAGATCCATTTTTTTGGAAAATGTAGGTTATGACAATAAATATAGTTTACTAATTGTAAAACGGTTAATTACTCGAATGTATCAACAGAATCATTTAATCATTTCGGCTAATGATTCTAACAAAAATCGATTTTGGGGATATAATAAGAATTTGGATTCTCAAATAATATCAGAGGGGTTTGCCATCGTCGTGGAAATTCCATTTTTGCGACAATTAAGCTCCTCCTTAGAGGAGGCAGAAATCCTCCAATCTTATAAAATTTGAGATCAATTCATTCCATTTTTCCCTTTTTGGAAGATAAATTTACATATTTAAATTATGTGTCAGATATACGAATACCCTATCCTATCCATCTGGAAATCTTAGTTCAAATCCTTCGATATTGGGTGAAAGATGCCCCTTTTTTTCATTTATTAAGGCTGTTTCTTTATAATTTTTGTAATTGGAATAGTTTTATTACTACCAGAAAATGGATTTCTACTTTTTCAAAAAGTAATCCAAGATTATTCTTGTTCCTCCATAATTTTTATGTATGTGAATATGAATCTATCTTCGTTTTTCTACGTACTAAATCCTCTCATTTACGATTCAAATCTTTTAGCGTTTTTTTTTGAGCGAATTTTTTTTTTATGCAAAAAGAGAGCATCTTGAAAAAGTTTTTTATAAAGATTTTTCGTATCCTTTAACATTCTTCAAAGATCTTAACATTCATTATGTTCGATATCAAGGAAAATGCATTCTGGCTTCAAAGAATGCGCCTTTTTGGATGAATAAATGGAAACACTATTTTATCCATTTATGGCAATGTTTTTTTGATGTTTGGTCTCAACCAAGAATGATCAATATAAACCCATTATCCGAACATTCATTTCAGCTTTTAGGCTATTTTTTAAATGTGCGACTAAATCGTTCCGTGGTACGGAGTCAAATGCTGCAAAATACATTTCTAATCGAAATTGTTATCCAAAATTTGGATATAATAGTTCCAATTATTCCGCTAATTAGATCATTGGCTAATGCGAAATTTTGTAATATATTAGGGGAACCCATTAGTAAGCCGGTCTGGGCCGATTCATCCGATTTTGATATTATTGATCGATTTTTGCGAATATGCAGAAATCTTTCTCATTATTATAATGGATCCTCAAAAAAAAAAGTTTGTATCGAATAAAATATATACTTCGGCTTTCTTGTATTAAAACTTTGGCTTGTAAACACAAAAGTACTGTACGCGCTTTTTTGAAAAGATCAGGTTCAGAAGAATTATTGCAAGAATTCTTTACAGAGGAAGAAGAGATTCTTTCTTTGATTTTTCCAAGAGATTCCTCTACTTTGCAGAGGTTACATAGAAATAGGATTTGGTATTTGGATATTCTTTTCAGTAACGATCTGGTCCATGATGAATGATTGGTTATGTTATGATACTTAAATATTATATATCTATTTCTATATAGAAAGGATTATGAAATGTTCAGAGTTGAGTTTCAAGATTCCTCTTCTGGAGAAGGAACTCAGGTTTAGATGTATACATAGGGAAAGCCGTGTGCAATGAAAGATGCAAGCACGGCTTGGGGAGGTATTTTTTATTGTTTTATTTGATTCAACAAGGAATTTTCTACTCCATCCGACT
>CAWUDS030005703.1:0-47495 GCA_963859935.3 Lathyrus sativus | reverse complement strand
CAACTTTGTCTATAAATAGCTAGTGTACTTTTTGTTGACTTATCACAACTTTTACTACTTTTGCTAAAAAGTGATTTTGTGACCTAAAAACTTCTCTGGCTCTCATTTCTTCATCTCTTAACATCATTCCACCAAAAAGAAGGTGGATTCTCATCCAAGTTGGATTCTTCGACTCGGATGTTCATCAACCTTCTCCCGATACTTCTACCGTAAGCTACCATGAAAATGAGTAGCTAAATACTTCCTTTTGTCAAGGTTAGATGTAGGTGATCATCAAGCTTTGTATGTAAATGTATTGATCTTCATTTGTAAACTCTTTGATGATGAATGTATGGTGAAAAATTTGCTTTATCGATAACTCTTTGTGTTTGTTTATGATCGAGAGATATTTTCCAACTCTTAACCTAGGTTTTCATCCAACTTTGTTTGTAAGCTAGAGATAGTTATGAATGAAGTTGTTCACATAAATGTTGAACTTTAATGTTGTCATTTTGATAGATTGTGTGAGAGATCAACAATGGATCAAAATGACAAATCCCACAATGTGAGTTAGAGATAATCACATTGAGAGGATGTTGTGAATGTATTTATCATCTAATGGAGTTTATGAATCTTGTTGATCGAACATATGCATGAAAAGCGATCACTGAACCCTAACTTTGGCAATCTTTACTTAAACCACAAAACCCTAACTTTTACCGCGAAACATTACTTTTTTATGCAAGATACCGTTACTAAAACCAAAACCCCCTGTTGTGGTGAAAATTGGATATCAAGCTATTAAATTAACTTGAATCTTAATTCTTTTACAACCGAACTTTATTTTATCCAAAGGAAAGGTCTAAAGAAAGAAAAACCTTTTTCGCGATGTAACGACAACGCTTAAGAGATTCGGGGATCGGGGGTTGGTTATACCTAGGGAAGGTGTTAGCACCCTATGCATCTGTAGTACTCTACAGGAACCTTTTGTTTGATTGTTTGCTAAATTTGTGAATATGTACTATGGATTAGGGATAAGTAAAGACCTATAGGGTCTTCTAAGTTTGCTCGCAAAGACATCGCATCTTCTGCCTACGTATCCTAACTAGGATAGAATCAGAGCAATCGTAGTTCACCTTACAAGGGATAAAGAACACTTGATTATAGTCAAGGTTCAAGGGGGAACAAACATGACAATGTTTGTGTGGAGTTTAACAAAACTCCCTATTCTAAGTTGTAATATTCAAAAGGGGGAGTAAGAAATCATGACGATGATCCTTACATAGAGTTGACAAACTCTATCCTAGGGTTCTAGTTGAAGAACACTCCTAGTACAGGTGTGTCTTTTAGGCTTAAAGCAAAGTCTAATGGTTTCTAAACTAAGGTTTAAATGACTTAACAAAGTCAAGGGAATGGGTGAATGAGTTATCCATAACATAAGGGTTATTGGAAAGATCTTTTCCTTTGGAGAGGGACAGGAGAGGCAACTTGCATGAGAGCTAACAAGCTTCTTCTCTTGGGGAAAGAAAATTTTGAACAAGATAACAACATAATAAATATGCATTCATGGTGACAACCATTAGGTTTGCATGTGAAATAACAAAAATGAAAATGCATTGGTGACAATCAAAGCAGTTGATTAAGCAGGAAGTGTGACAACAGATCAAGCTTCAGTGTATTTAGCAGATGAAGTAAAATGGACATGGTAACAACCAAAGATGAAGTCCTAGCATGTTATCTAACATGAATTCAAACAAGTATCACAAACAATCACAAGTATATCAAAAGAAAAATCCATCTGCATACGCGAAAACGATCACAGAACGTACATAACTTGCACATAGTCAAAAGAGATGAATAATTAGGCAAACATGGAAATAAAAAATATGACATGAAAGTAGACATCAAGATGAACAAAATACAAAAAGAATGGGTGAAAAATGATTAAAATTGAGAGAGATACGAATTTTTGAAGTTTCAAAAAATATGTACAAATAAAATATGAAGTGAAAATAAAATAAAAGAAAAAAAGTGCAAGGGATGGGAATTGAACCCATGCCCTTAGCTTTTTCAAGAAGAAACACTACCCACTGAGCCACCACACACGCGTGTGACAGAGAGAGAGAGAGAGAGAGAGAGAGAGAGAGAGAGAGAGAGAGAGAGAGAGAGAGAGAGAGAGAGAGAGAGAGAGAGAGAGAGAGAGAGAGAGAGAGAGAGAGAGAGAGAGAGAGAGAGAGAGAGAGAGAAAAGAGAAAATAATGTAACAAGTGAAAATAAAAAAAGAACAAAAAGGGTTAATCTCCACTATGGATCGAACCCAGGTCATGCATGTGAAAGGCGTGTTTTAAGGCAAGAGGTCTACCACTGGGGTGGCTATACATCCGTTTGTAAATGCCACCCCCATTAAAATATATGGATAAGTTTTATGGATTTCTGGGCAAACACAAGGCCACAAGAACAAGTGAAAATTGATTTGCGTTTTACACCATAACTCAATCAAAACTCCATGGATTCCAGTGAAATTTTTATCAAACTTATGTGATTTTTCATGCTGGACAAGATGGCAATATTATATTTTTGAAATAACCTCCACAATTCAAAACCCGATAATACATGCATGATGAGCATTTGAAATGCATTTTGATGTCCAAGTCACATTCTAAACATTATCAGACCAAACCAAACACATATACACATTAAAAACATATTGATGAGTGAAATCAAGCAAGAGTTTAGTTTCCAAACAGTATATGGTGAATAATGGTATTCAAGTTGCAAAAACAACATGTTTGATGCATGAAGATGTTAAGGTCAAGTATGAGGCATACACACATATCACATACATGTTGGCAAGTGAATTTAAACACATGAAATGGTTTCAAACTGACTGTTACAGAAAATGAAAAAACAAGCTGCAATTTGTAACTTGAGAATGCAGTAAGATGTGCAAAACAAGTTCTAGATGTTATTTAGCCAAACTAATCACACATACACACCATATATATGACAACAAGTGAATGTAAGCACAAGGGTTGGCTTAAAACAGACTGTGGTGAGAAATGAGGTTCATGCTGCAATTTGGCATTTTTAAATGTATGATGAGGTTCAAATCAGGTTCAAATGCACAAGTAGATCAAGTAAGTCACACATACACATTACATATATGCTGTCAAATGATTTTGAGCAAGGGAAATGGTCTGAAACAATTTGGCATGAAAAATGACCTTTAAGTTGCATTTTGAGGTTTTGGTGATGCATGAAAAAGTTCAGTTCAAGTCTTATGCACATTTAAGCCAAGTAAATCACACATACACCTTGCAAACATGTTAACAAATGAAATCAAGCAAAAGAAAGGGTTCAAAACTGGCTGGTGTGAAAAGTGGTGATCAAGATGCAAGTTGTGTTTGTGAAAGTGCAAGAGGGTATTGAATTTCAATTCCAATGCATGTTTACACCTGATAAATCACACATACACCTCAAATACATGTTATCAAATGATTGTGAGCAAAGAAGAAGGTTTGAAACAGGCTATGGTAAAAAGTGGGGTTCAAGCTGTGTTTTGGCAGTTTGAGGTATCCATGAGAAGTTCAAAATCAGTCTCAAGCATTTCTGAATTAAGTCAAGCATATACACAACTCACATATATGTAGACAAATGAAATTAAGCACAAAGATATGTCCCAAATGGATTGTGATGCAAAATGACCAACAGGCTGCTACTAGGTATTTGAAGCACATATGAAGAAATTCAGTTCCAGTTCTCAGCATATTTTAATCAAGCCACACTTCAAACATATTGCATATCAACTATATGAATTATTTTCATTTTGAAATTTGATCAATAACCAAGGGAATCAAGAAATGGTATGGTGATGCTCATTTATTAAAAAATGCATTTTGAATGTCATGTCTTAAACCAGATTCAAATAACTCAAGTTAGGTATTCACACACATTGTAAGCATAACATATAAGATATTGGGACCTACAAAACCAGCACAGATCAAGCAACACAACAATTTGGTATTTTTATGCAAACAAGTGATTCAAAATTGACAGCAGCAGGGTACTTTTTCAGGGATGATGTTTTTTCATGATGAACAATGGTATATGCATACTAGATACATGATGACAAATGTGTTAGACCACCAAAAGCAGCCATACCTCCCTCAACACAAATCTTGGCATGTGATTCCAAAAACAGTGGCAAGACAAACTTAAATGACAAATACCAATGATATGTTTTCATGACATTGCAATGAATTAAGTGAGATTAATGGTACCTACCTCTTGTAGACAATTTCAATCAAGCAAAAGAAGCAAGAAAACCAGAGATATTTCAAGCACCACTAAGCTTTGGAAGATTCCTTCTTTGTGAAGCAAGAAAGCAACCTTCAAGACAGTTGGAGAAATAAACTCCACCAATGATCCTCAATGCTTTAGACAATTGAGAAATGATATATATATGAGGTGTTTGAGTGATTAAAACACCAAGGAAGTGTCTAGAACAAGTTTGGTTGATTTTGTGGTTTTGGTCAAAGTAACTTGGTATGGAAGTTGACTTTTTGAATGGTGAGTTTTTTGAATGGTTTAAGGTCTTGGACACCTTCTATATCATGTTTAGAGATTGTGTGGATGATTGTTGGGGTGTTTGAATGGGGAGAAATGAGTTTGGCAGCAAATGTACCAAGACAGATTTTTGAAGCTTTTGGCAATTTTGTGATTTTGGTGATTTTGGAGTAAGGTGTGAAAGAGCCAAGGCTTTAGCTTTCTCTGGTTTTTAGAATCAATATTGTGTGTAAAATGAAGTGATGAGGGCTCCCTTTTATAGGCAAATGAAGAGAGGGGCAGATTTGGAGATTTCTTCACATGAAAGAAAGGTTTTACACTTTTGGATCAAACCTCCACAAAGGGGTTTTCTTGGCAGATAGGTAAGCCCAATAGTCAAGAAAAATGATGATTTTGAAAGGGCTGAATGCAGGCTAGAGGGCATAGCTTGATGGTGGTGGCAGATTTCACTTTACACCTCTTGCTTAGTTTAATCATTTTTAAATGCAAGTTGCCTTGCAACTTGCAAGGCAACTTGCAAGATTGGAGAATTCACCTCTTCTGCATAATCTTCTCATTTCTATGCTTCATAATCTCTACATATCAGAAATAATATCATCCAAGTGCTGAGATTGGCCAGTTTGATCAAAGGAATGATTTTTGAACTTTGGACAATGTGGGACTAAAGTGTGAAATCACCAACTTGCCATAACCATAACTTTCAGCTCACAAATCCTTTTGAGATGTGCTAGTACTTTTTAGAAATCCCTCAAATAGCTCTAAAACATTCATGCTTTCATGAGTTTCAATTTCCCAAAGGAACTTGGTCAAAAAGTCTCTCAAAGTTGCTAAAAAATGAACTTAAAAGTGAAATTTCTCCCAAGTCTTTCCCTTCTTGAAATGAATTTGATCATAACTCCAAATCTATGCAGTTTTTGATCATGGACCACATAGGGACTTTTGTAGGATTTGTCAAGAGCTTTGAACCAACTCAATTGGATGTGTGGTTAAGGAGTTATGGTTTAGCCCCTTTTAAAACCCTAATTTCCCGATTTTTTGATTACTCCTTCATCCTTGATCCAATGGTCATGAAAATTGATAGTCAAGTGCAATATGATATAAGGAACATTTTTTATTCACACTTTGAAGTCCAATTCCTTAAATTTGAAGAGTTGACTTTTTGGTCAACCGTACGATCGATCGGTGATTACCGAGTCATCTGTTGATACTCTGGACCTCTTGAGACCTTGAAACTTCTTGAATGGACTTTATTAAGCTATATGAACTTCATGGATCATAATCACAGCATTAAAACACCTTCCAACATCAAATTCAAACTATAGTTGACTTTTACTGGTCAAAAACCCTAATCGGGTGCCCTGAAATACACTGTTCTTGATTCTGTGGTAACAACCTCAAATTGGATTCTCAATTGACATCATATGATACCCTTAATCTTGTTTCATGATTGAATTAGCCTAAAACTTTGATTGACCACAAACCCTGAAGCTCCGATTTGACTGTACAAAAAACCTGATTCATCTGTAACTTGACAAAGACAAACTTGCACTGGTTTAAGGTTAGATAATTCATGAGTATGCTCCTAAAATGATAATGAGAATCTAAGGGGTCAAAATTTGGGGTGCAACACCCCCCTTTTTGTTAGACTAAGGCACGGATCTAGAAGGGGGGGTTGAATAGATCCCTTTTAAAAATTTGAGTGGCGCTACCAATAAAATTGGTTTTCAAAATTGTTTTCAAATGCGGAAGCGGCCTTGGAAAATATAGTCTAAAACGAACAACTATTGGAGAGCCGGATATGCGTCAAGCAGATGAATTTAAGACGATAACGGATAGTAAATCACTACACACTTTTATGCAAAACTCAGATGTGATTCACTCGTACTATTTCCTTATTCCGATGATCAAAAATTACACCAAAACTAGCAGCAAAATTAAGGCAATTTTAGTTCAGCACTTTTGTCGAACAGTTGGTGTGCACAAACTAGCAGCAAAATTAAGGCAATTTTAGTTCAGCACTTTTGTCGAACAGTTGGTGTGCACAAATACCTTAAATGATATTTGTGTTGAATGAGTGATTGAAAAAGCCTTAGTACAGTATTTCTATTGTACTTAGTAGTTAAAAAACAGTGTTTCACCAACTCACTCAATCAATACTACAATTTGACAAAATCACTTATTCTAGAATCACTTAATTTTTAAGCTGTAATTGAAAAAGCAGAAAATAAAGGAACACAAGATTTGATGAGGCAGTTCCCCCAGTCGTCCTCGCGTTGGGGTACGTCTGCCCTCAATTCTACAATGAGAATTGAGATATGTATTGAATAGATATCACCTGTTTGGTAGAACAGTTATACACAAGAATCGATAGACAATTGATACAAACAATCTTAATGTTGCTGATAATTTCTACCACTTCTTGCCCCTTGATTCAAGATGAATCAAGTCCTCCAATTTGATGTGAATGACCTCCGATTGCAGCCACCTTATTGACAACTCTTCCGTTGATCAAACCTTCGGCACGGCTGATCTTAGACACACCCAAATTGAACCCGGAACGTCTTCAACCTTTCAACGCCCTAGCTACTAGATTGATCAACCTTCCGCTAATCAATCACCTTCGCACTCGCTTGATTGTTGAACCGACGATTCCGTAACAAAAGCCTTCAAAACCTGTAGTCTTGATAGGTAAAACCTCAAAGGTTTTCTCCCAAGAAACACCTGCACCAGCTTCCACTCGAACCGGATCTTCAATCACGCGTTCGAACCTTATCACCGTCGAGCAAACCACAAACCGCAGCAAAAAAAAATTGATTATCTGTAATTTGAGGATTTGTGAGTTGATTGAACGATGAAGATGAAGAACACTGATGCACCTCTTTCACGTTTCTTGACCTGAACACTTTCTCACAATGCTTTCAAAAATGTTCTCATTGTTAGAATTGAAAATACAGCTATTTATAGAAATATACAAAACAGACAGTTGACCGATCAATGAAACATAGCAGAATTTCTGTTTCTGCGCGCGAACGGTCGACCATAGGGTCGGCGTGCGCTGAGCCGTGTGACACTCAAACTGTCATGCGCCGAGTCAGCGGTCGACGCATGATCTTCATGCGCTGAGCCGTCTGATTCTTAAACCTGCATGCGCCAAGTTAACGGTCGACGCATGACCTTCATGCGTTGAGCCGTGTGAACTGAATGAAACTGTGTGCTGACGGAATGGTTGACTCATAGCTATAAAACCTGCAAAAATTGATATGTTTGTTGTTTCGTGCATCTTGTCACGACCAAACATTAGTCACATATATTGCCAATGAAATATGATGATTTAAAAGGATATAGGAAGGATGTAATATGTTAAGTATTGCATGATGATTCTGATTCATCTGAGGTTGTACTTTGTCATCATCGTAAGTATGCATGACGACTCCGATTCATCTGAGATTGTACTTTGTCATCATCGAAACTTGAGAACGTATGTTGTGAGACAGTTTTCCCTCACATTCTCCCCCTTTTTGATGATGACAAACCTGTGCGAAGCTTGGTGAACACAACATGCGATATCTTTAACATAGTAGTAAGCTCCCCCTTTCTTTTACAGTCATAGCTGTTGTGATCTACAATCTACTTGTCTTTTCTCCCCCTTTGACAACATCAAAAAGAGATGGAGAAAGGTAAAGTTTTGGCATATTAACAATTAATAAAATACTCAATAGGCTATAAGTAATCATATACCAATATCCACACAAAATATTGACAATGAGCAAAATATTGAAAATAGATTAAACCAGATTAAGGACACATAAGTCATAACATTTTATAGGAATCAAGACTGTAAAACAAACATTAGTGTGCACTTAGGAGAGATAAAACAGAACATGATAACAAAAACAGCATGAAGAATGAGCAAATGCAAAAACAAATGACTAATATCCTTGTCCCTTGCCCATATCAAATGAAGACGGATAACGATATGGATCAGCCATATCAGTGATGTAATCCACTGCTTGATTCAGGCGATTGATGTTGCGAGAGACGGCTGTTTCTTGGTATCCATGGGCAGTTGTGAAAGCTGCAAATCTTTCATTCATTCTTGTTGAAAAAGAGTTGAACTGTTTAGATTTGGCGTGTAGCTCAGTTCGGATGCACAAATGCAGATTTGCACTTAATGTCACATATCAAGCCATATTTGATGCCTACCTAAAATGCCACAAAACAATTTGCATCCAAACAATTTATCATAAAAAAAGTGTCATACATATGCAACATAGGTCAAACGATACAATTGTTGATCATGAGAGTTATTAGAGAGAGAGAGAGAGAGAGAAATGGAACAATATCACCTTAATGCCGGAGTAGCTTGATAAACAACATACTTGTACTTACACGAATATCAAATTGTTAGAAGTACAACAGCATGATTATTTGAATGAAATAAGATAACATCAGCAAATATTATTCCCGTTCCGAAATGTCGAGGATGCCAAGTTCTCGGCGGATATGAAAGAAAGGTTCCGTTGCTAGCGGCTTTGTGAAAATGTCCGCTAGTTGGTTTTTAGTGTCAACGTGTTCAAATACAACATCACCTTTCTCAACATGGTCCCTAAGAAAATGGTGTCGAATTTCTATATGTTTAGTGCGAGAGTGTAATACGGGATTTTTGGTAAGGTTAATAGCGCTAGTGTTGTCACATAGGATAGGAATACGTTCAAGTTTAAGATTGAAATCTAGTAGTTGTTGCTTAATCCACAGAATTTGAGCACAACAACTACCAGCGGCAACGTATTCCGCCTCGGCCGTTGATAAAGCAACTGAAACTTGTTTCTTGCTATGCCAACTAACCAAGGAGTTTGAAAACAAATGACATGTACCACTAGTGCTTTTCCTATCCGATTTGCACCCGGCAAAGTCGGAATCGGAGTAACCTACCAACGAGCAATCACTACCCTTAGAATACCACAATCCATACTTCGGGGTACCTGACAGGTATCGAAGAATTCGTTTAACAGCTTTTAGGTGGGATTCTTTGGGACATGATTGGTATCGTGCACACATGCACACACTAAACATAATATCAGGACGTGACGCAGTAAGATAGAGAAGTGAACCAATCATACCTCTATATCGTTTTACCTCTACGTCCTTGCCATTTTCATCTTTATCCAAATTTACGCATGTAGGCATTGGGGTGTCTATGGCCTTGGATTTTGCCATGTCAAATCTCTTGATCAAGTCCAAACAATATTTTGTTTGGCTCACGAATGTCCCTTCTTGGAGTTGTTTAATTTGCAGGCCGAGGAAGTATGTGAGCTCCCCCATCATACTCATCTCGAATTCGCCCTGCATGAGGTCAGAAAACTCTCTCACGAGATTCATGTTAGTGGATCCAAATATAATATCGTCAACATAGATTTGCACCAAAATCAAGTGCTTTCCTTGACGTTTAATGAAGAGTGTAGTGTCAACCTTTCCTCGTGAGTACCCCTGATTAAGTAAAAACTTACTTAGTCGCTCATACCAAGCTCTAGGAGCTTGTTTGAGACCATATAAAGCTCTTTTTAACTTGTAAACATGTTCAGGGTATTCATGAGATTCAAAACCGGGAGGTTGAGACACATATACTTCTTCATTTATGTGACCGTTAAGGAACGCACTTTTAACATCCATTTGAAATAACTTAAAATCCTTTGCACATGCAAAGGCGAGTAAAAGGCGTATAGCCTCGAGTCGGGCAACCGGCGCATAAGTTTCCTCATAGTCGATGCCTTCCTCTTGGTTATACCCTTGAGCGACCAATCTCGCTTTATTACGGGTTATTACCCCGTTTTCGTCCAACTTGTTCCTAAACACCCATCGGGTGCCGATTACTCGATGGCCTCGCGGAGGAGGGACAAGGTCCCATACCTCGTTTCTTCTAAACTGATTTAGTTCCTCTTGCATCGATAAAAACCAGTGCTCATCGAGTAGGGCCTCTTTGGGGTTTTTAGGCTCTATTTGTGAAACGAAAGCGAAGTGATAACAAAAGTTACTTAGCTTAGATCGAGTGGTGACTCCCTTTGTGATGTCTCCGAGAATATTGTCAATTGGATGATCTTTACACGACTTCCAAGCTTGAGGGAGATCATCGTTTGTAGGCGGATGAGCTTCCTCAGTTACCTCATGGTGTGCATCCTTATCCTCCTCAATTTTGACTCTATCGGGTTGATCAATCCCCGTTTCGCCACCTTTGAGTATGTCTTCTGTGGATGTACCTGCACCATGAACAACACTATCCTTTCCGACATTTCTCGGATAGGACTCATCAAACGTAACGTGCACAGACTCTTCAACAGCTAGTAATCTTTTATTATAAATCCTATATGCTTTACTTGATTGCGAGTACCCTAGAAAAATGCCTTCATCGGCTTTTGAATCAAACTTGCCCAAGTTTTCCTTTCCATTGTTTAATACAAAGCACTTGCATCCAAAAACATGAAGGTGAGAAACATTAGGCTTTCGCCCTTTTAAAAGTTCATACGGAGTTTTGTTTAGAATGGGGCGGATGAGTACCCTATTCAAAACATAACATGCCGTACTAATGGCGTCGGCCCAAAAGTATTTTGGTAAACCACTATCATTAATCATTGTTCTTCCCAATTCTTCTAAAATTCTGTTTTTACGCTCCACAACCCCATTTTGTTGAGGAGTTCGTGGAGCCGAGAAGTTATGATCGATGCCATGGTTACCGCAATATTCTTCAAATAAATGATTTTCAAATTCACCTCCGTGGTCACTTCTTATTGACACAATGTTTGTATTTAACTTATTTTGGGAGAGCTTGGCAAATCTCTCAAAAGCGGCAAACGTGTCACTTTTACTCACTAAGAAGATGGTCCAACAGAACCTAGAAAAGTCGTCCACTATTACGAATCCGTAATAGTTTCCTCCTAGACTTTTGATCCTAGACGGCCCAAACAAGTCCATATGAAGTAGTTCAAGAGGTCTCGTTGTTGAAATAATCTTTTTGGATTTAAAGGAGATCCTCGTTTGTTTTCCTTTTTGACAAGCATCACAAAGGTGATCCTTGGTGAACTTAATTTTGGGAAGTCCTAGTACTAGATCTTTTGAGACAATCTTATTGAGTAAGTCAAAGTTGACATGCGCTAAGCGCCTATGCCATAGCCATGAGTCTTCACTCATAGATATGAGACATTGATCGCTTGTTGGGGATACCACATTCAAGTCAAGCATATACACATTGTTTACTCTAAAACCAATAAACACATTCTTCTTATCACTTTCATGCACAATTTTGCAGCAATCTTTTGAAAAGGAAACATTGTAACCTTTGTCGCATAATTGGCTAATGCTAAGGAGATTATGTTTAAGGTTTTCGACAAGCAACACATCGGAAATTGTAGTAGAGGAGGGATTACCTATACTACCTTTACCTAGTATCGCTCCGCGGTTGTTATCACCGTATGTTACATACCCTTTCTTCTTAGCCACGAAGTCTATGAATAAGGATATGTCTCCAGACATGTGCCTTGAGCACCCACTATCAAGAACCCATCTTCTCTCGGTGGACTCGGCACATTTCACCTGTCAAAATATAACTTAGAAAAGGGAGGTACCCAATGGCATATTGGGTCCTAATAGGTTAGTGACAAGACGGTTGCGTTTGGGCAACCATTGGTAGATGCCTTTAGGAACAAGAAATCTCCTAAATCGACATTTACCAATGGAGTGGCCTTTCTTGCAACAGTAAAAACATACAAAGTCGACATTAGCATCACTTTCACTTGCTTGATCCCTAATTACATATGCATATTTTTGATATGGGTTTATCATACTTTTTCTAAAATCCTTTTTATCGATTGCAAATGTAATTTTAGGTTCAAGTGCCTTGTCTAATTTGGCCTTAAGGTTTCTAACCTCACCTTGCCAAATATGACAAGTATCACAACCAAAGTTGAAAGGATTATTATTGTCCTTACAATCCGATTCATTATCTTTCACAATGGAAGCCTTAAGGTCCTCTAATTTCTTTTCGGACTCTAAGACTTTGTGCTCTAAATATGTAAAAATTCTTCTATTAGAAGCAAGTTTCTTAAAGGCTTCAGTTGCTTCCTTGTGTAAAACATCGAATGCGGTTTGTAATTCGGAATGAGACATATTAGATGACATATTATATCTAGAGTGACGTACCTGTTTCTTTTTCTTTTTCTGATTTGCGGAGAGACATAGATTCACGGACTCTTCTTCATCACTAGAGCTTTCATTAGAGGAGGAAGAATCACTGTCGCTTTCCCACGCGATGTACGCCCTCCTAGGCTTTGATGCTCTCTTATGTGACTTCGATTGTTCCTTTTCTTTTCCCTTGTTGTTCATTGGACAGTCCGGTTTGTAGTGACCGGGCTTTCCACATTTATAGCACGTTCCTCTAGTCTTTTTGCCTTTTTGATTGTCATCTTTGGAGAACCTTGATTGCCTTCGGAAATTTACCAGGTTCTTCTCCGAATGTTGGATGCCGTTCTTTCTCACGTACCGGTTATACCGTTTAACGAACAGCCCCATGTCCTCATTTATGTCTTCTTCTTCGTCGTCGCTTGAAGAATAATCACTTTGCTCTTTTGCTTTAGACTTCGAGGAAGAAGCCTTAAGAGCTATGGACTTATTTTCACTCATCTTTACTTTGTCCTTCTTTTCTTTCCTTTCATGTTGGTCAAGACTCAAGAGTACCTGTTCATGCTCTTGTAGTTTGCCAAACAATGTAGTCAGGTCTAATACCGTAAGATCATTTGCCTCTTTGATGGCGGTCACTTTCGGCTGCCATTCCCTGCTAAGACATCTCAAAACTTTATTAGTAGCAAGATCATTGGAAATAGGTCTTCCTAGTGAATGTAATCTGTTTATGAGATGAGTAAATCTCTTTTGCATGTCAGCAATGGTTTCCCCTTGCTCCATGAAAAAAAGATCAAACTCTTGTATAAGAGTGTTGATTCGAGCCAACTTAACATCGTTTGTCCCCTCATGGGCAATTTGTAGTGCATCCCACATAGTCTTAGCCGTAGGGCAATGGGATACACGGTAGTATTCATCTACACCTAATGAGGAGATTAGAATGTTCTTAGCTTTCCAATCGTAATTATACTTTCGCTCATCGTCGTCGGTCCATTGTGCTTCGGGCTTTGGCACAACTTCGTTATTCTCATTTGTCATGGTTATTTCAATCGGACCATTGAGAATAACGTTCCATATCTTTCTATCTATGGAATTAATGTGCACCCGCATACAGTCTTTCCAATAGCTATAATTTTCACCGTTAAAAACGGGAGCTCTATTGTACGCCCCTTTTGGTTCGTTAGCCATTATTCTATCAATGTTGTATTTGAAGCACCGGAGAACCGGAGCTCCTGATACCACTTGTTAGACTAAGGCACGGATCTAGAAGGGGGGGTTGAATAGATCCCTTTTAAAAATTTGAGTGGCGCTACCAATAAAATTGGTTTTCAAAATTGTTTTCAAATGCGGAAGCGGCCTTGGAAAATATAGTCTAAAACGAACAACTATTGGAGAGCCGGATATGCGTCAAGCAGATGAATTTAAGACGATAACGGATAGTAAATCACTACACACTTTTATGCAAAACTCAGATGTGATTCACTCGTACTATTTCCTTATTCCGATGATCAAAAATTACACCAAAACTAGCAGCAAAATTAAGGCAATTTTAGTTCAGCACTTTTGTCGAACAGTTGGTGTGCACAAACTAGCAGCAAAATTAAGGCAATTTTAGTTCAGCACTTTTGTCGAACAGTTGGTGTGCACAAATACCTTAAATGATATTTGTGTTGAATGAGTGATTGAAAAAGCCTTAGTACAGTATTTCTATTGTACTTAGTAGTTAAAAAACAGTGTTTCACCAACTCACTCAATCAATACTACAATTTGACAAAATCACTTATTCTAGAATCACTTAATTTTTAAGCTGTAATTGAAAAAGCAGAAAATAAAGGAACACAAGATTTGATGAGGCAGTTCCCCCAGTCGTCCTCGCGTTGGGGTACGTCTGCCCTCAATTCTACAATGAGAATTGAGATATGTATTGAATAGATATCACCTGTTTGGTAGAACAGTTATACACAAGAATCGATAGACAATTGATACAAACAATCTTAATGTTGCTGATAATTTCTACCACTTCTTGCCCCTTGATTCAAGATGAATCAAGTCCTCCAATTTGATGTGAATGACCTCCGATTGCAGCCACCTTATTGACAACTCTTCCGTTGATCAAACCTTCGGCACGGCTGATCTTAGACACACCCAAATTGAACCCGGAACGTCTTCAACCTTTCAACGCCCTAGCTACTAGATTGATCAACCTTCCGCTAATCAATCACCTTCGCACTCGCTTGATTGTTGAACCGACGATTCCGTAACAAAAGCCTTCAAAACCTGTAGTCTTGATAGGTAAAACCTCAAAGGTTTTCTCCCAAGAAACACCTGCACCAGCTTCCACTCGAACCGGATCTTCAATCACGCGTTCGAACCTTATCACCGTCGAGCAAACCACAAACCGCAGCAAAAAAAATTGATTATCTGTAATTTGAGGATTTGTGAGTTGATTGAACGATGAAGATGAAGAACACTGATGCACCTCTTTCACGTTTCTTGACCTGAACACTTTCTCACAATGCTTTCAAAAATGTTCTCATTGTTAGAATTGAAAAGACAGCTATTTATAGAAATATACAAAACAGACAGTTGACCGATCAATGAAACATAGCAGAATTTCTGTTTCTGCGCGCGAACGGTCGACCATAGGGTCGGCGTGCGCTGAGCCGTGTGACACTCAAACTGTCATGCGCCGAGTCAGCGGTCGACGCATGATCTTCATGCGCTGAGCCGTCTGATTCTTAAACCTGCATGCGCCAAGTTAACGGTCGACGCATGACCTTCATGCGCTGAGCCGTGTGAACTGAATGAAACTGTGTGCTGACGGAATGGTTGACTCATAGCTATAAAACCTGCAAAAATTGATATGTTTGTTGTTTCGTGCATCTTGTCACGACCAAACATTAGTCACATATATTGCCAATGAAATATGATGATTTAAAAGGATATAGGAAGGATGTAATATGTTAAGTATTGCATGATGATTCTGATTCATCTGAGGTTGTACTTTGTCATCATCGTAAGTATGCATGACGACTCCGATTCATCTGAGATTGTACTTTGTCATCATCGAAACTTGAGAACGTATGTTGTGAGACAGTTTTCCCTCACATTTTTGTTACTATAAAGTTACGAATTTATCAACTGTCGAACGGCGGCAATATCTTATATTCCCTGTGGAGACGATAACAAAAACCCGACACTTTACCACTGTCACTAACAATAACGTGAACTTAAATCATATAATAATCTTGAGCTTTTGAATTTCCTTGAATCTAAGTACTTGAATCCCATGATGACTTGACGTTGAATCTTTGGACATTTGAAATGATGATCTTAAAATGGAGAATGAATACAGATGATATGTGATGCATTTTTAAAATTAGATACTCACATCTTAAAGAAATCTCCATGAATCTTTCTTCAAACTTAAGGTGCTTAGTTCTAAACCCATTTAAATCGAGCCATTTAAATTCAAAAAATCAAGAATTAAACTTTGATACCATAAGGAATCCATAAACCAAACCACACCCTTTGGTCACCAAGAACCCGAGACTTCATCTCTTGCACCATGACTCGTACCCTGCATCTTAAATAAATCTTTTGTCTTAACAAGCTCTTCTCGCCTTGATGAAGAAATGATTTGAGAAGAATCACAACCCTAACTTCAAGCATTCTCATTAATCATACACCTTGGTGTCTTGATCCCGAGACATCCTTGATCTATTAGAAACCAATGCCCAACCTTGGCTTTGAGGAAATAAAGTCCTAGAATCCATCCAAGATGTTTTCAAAGCAATTATTCCTAGGATGGCTCACCCTAGATATGTTAGCTTCTTCACCCTTGTTAACCTTGTTTGACCAGTAATCAATAGCAAAATGGCCAAACTTGTTGCAACTATAGCACTGAACATTTCTCTTATTAAACTTCTCATTTCCATTCTCAACGTTATTATGTTACTTCTCATCTAAATTGAAGAGTTCTGACTTTTGAGAACCACCACTAATCTTTTTCTTGTTCTCTATCCATGCTTGTTTATGGTTCTTCTTGACAAAAGAATTTTTTAGAGTCTAAGCTTTCAAAGCCTGTTTTGTCTCCCTTTTAGAGTTTCTTTTAGTCAGATGCAACTCTTGTGCCTCGAAACTACTCTGAAACTCTTTAATTCTCATGGTGTTGGTGTCTTTAGAGTGTTTTATGGATACAACTATGTAATCAAACTGAGGAGTAAGTGATCTTAGTATCTTTTATATGATTGCTTATTCAGAGAGTGTTTTTCCATAAGACTTATTCCCATTCGTGACCATAATCACTCTAGAGATGTAATCTGGAACCTTCTCATTGTTCTTCATGCTAAGATTCGCATTCTACTTGCGTAGGGACTAAAGCTTTACTTTCTTCATTGATGTGTCACCACCGTAGCACCGCACAATTGTATCCTACGCCGCCTTCGTCGTCGTCAAATAAGCAATTTTCTTAAACTTCTTCGTATCCACACGCTGATGGATATAAAACAACATCAAGAGAGAGAGAGAGAGAGAGAGAGAGAGAGAGAGAGAGAGACGAGAGAGAGAGAGAGAGAGAGAGAGAGAGAGAGAGAGAGAGTAAATTTCTGTAACTAATTTTTTCAAACTCTAAATTCAGAATTCTCAACCAGTTACAATTTGTAACTAACTTTGAATTTTATATGATAGCCCAAATAAAACTCAAATACAAATACAAACTTAAATACAAATAAAATAAAACTAACTTGAATTGAATTACATTACAATAACATTTGCCTCTAAAAGAAGGTTTTAAAGCCTCAAAACATTATAATCTCACTATAAAGATTCATTGCGAATCAAACTTAGGGACATACTATTTTAAAATTTTAAACTTCCTACTTTCAACTATCATTGATTTGATCGTTAAAATATTTGCAAATACACTTTAAAACATGAAGGACGTTACAAAATTTGTTGTTCCTGAATTTATTATCAGATTTATCACCACCAAAGATAAAGATTCTACTAAAGCACATAATAAGAAAAATAATTTTCAGAGAAAAAATTAAAACTTAATGATAAACCTTCTATTTATTTCAATGAATTTATGAAATGGATACAAGTATTCATGTGTATTCATGTGTGAGTGTGCATCCCTTCTAATTACTAACTTGCAACTAAAATATTTACAATCTAATTTTAAGAGCTGTTATTACACCAATACTTCAACAAGAAGCTTAAAATGCCACATTTTTTTCCAAATTAAGTTCTCATCAAATTTCACCAAACCTAATATATGTTAACTTTTTTTATAGATACACTTATTTCAAATTCTGTGACTCACTCTAAAGGACAAATATCCTTCATTTATAATTTACCTAACATCAATCACATACTCAAACTCTCTACAAATAAGTCATCCATTTCCTACAAATCATACATGAAGAAACTTATAAGTTATATCAAAATAGAGTGTGAAAGAAGTGAGATAACAAATAACAATTATTGAATTCAAACTCATGGAAACATATTAACGGTTGCTAATCCGTGTTTGAATTTGGGTGGGCTCCATTTATGTTTTTCACTTCATTCAGCAACGCAAAGCTGGAAAAGTGTACATCTATTGTCTTCGTCTTGTTTGTCCATATTGCAACTTTTTCTTTTTCTTCCTAATCATGCATATAACTTATTTATTATTAAAATAATTGATCTCTCGACAAATTTATGAAACAGCTGTCTTTTACTATTTGGAAAAGATAGTCGATTTTGTTTACCATACTTGTTAGCAGGTTTTCTGGTATCAATATAGTTTGAAATTTTTAATTAACTAATAATTTTATCACCGAAAAGATAAGGAAACTACACGATGAATGCGCTTCATGCAGAAAGTCAAAAAGACAAGACAAAAAACAGTATTTGATATATAAAAGTATGTATGATAAGTGTGAGCAACGAGTGCGCATCGCATGGCATGGCATGAGGGAGCATCATGGTATCATATATATGGACACCAACAAAATGGTTTACATGAATCTAATATATATTAAACACAAGTTGCAATATGTATTATTATACAATCTGTTTCTTCAGATAGGAGTGTTTTGTTTTCAAAGAGTGCACTCTTAAGCAAAATAAGGTGAAAAGTAACAACATAACTTTCATTTCTATTCACTGTGATGTTCAAAATAATGCAGGTATATGTGTGACAGTAGCACTGATTTTGATCTGAGAATGAGTGCATCTGAGGGAGCAGTGCATGTTATTCATTTTACTGATAGGCCTTTGGAAGAAGTAAACAAGGTTGATTATGCAGTAGAAAGAAAGAAATCACTTCGTGCTCGTTATTATTTTGGCATTGTGTTCTTCATAATGAATCTTGTTGCATGGTTTTTCCGCGATTATGGGCAAAATGTTCTTCCTTGGATTCATTGTAAGTAAATTTTCAATCTTTTCTCAATTTTTAGTCACTAGTGCTGAAGGTGTATTGTTGTTAAAGTCGTGTTGGAGTCTAACATTGCTTAGGTTTTCGGACTGTTATTGATATTTTTCAACCTTGTACAGATATCAAAGCGTGTGGAAATGAAGGAGATGATTGTTTTCATTCATTGGGAGTTCTTCGAGTGAGTTTAGGATGCTTTGTATCTTTCAGTTATGTCACAATTTCTCGCTAAACATAATAATTGAATGTAATCACATGCGTCGGTGTTAGTGTTAGTGTCAGGGTCAAATACTGAACATTTCTTTAATCTGAAGTGTCAATGATATATAGTTATATATAACCACAAAATCATTCATATTCTTAAACTTATATTCAAATAAGTTTATCATGAGAATGTGATCCTTAACAAAGAAGTCAGATATTTTTCTTAGTGATGTTTGTGACCACAGTAAAAACAAAGAAATTATGTGAAGGTAGAAACTCATGGCATTCTAGATGGTGGGAATTGAAGGCTGTTTTATTGCTTCTATCAATTGCATTACCATTCTTCATCCCTTCACAATTTGTTCAAGTATATGGTTGGTCTCTATTTTTTTTCTCTCAACTTTTATCAAATATTATTGTATAAGAATCATAATACAGCTATATGCTTTTGCAGGTGAAATTGCTCGTATTGGCGCAGGGTATATATTTTCTACTAGTTCAACCTTCATTCATTTCGAGTTAAAGTTGAAGATAACTAACAACTATTGATGTTTCCACAGGATTTTTCTTCTATTACAACTTGTGAGTGTGATCCATTTTATCATGTGGTGGAATAACTATTGGACCGCAGAGGACGAAACCAAAGAGAGGTTAAAATTAATTTTGGTGAAGACTTGGCTTCATATAAATGTATCCATTTTGATCTTATTTGACATGGCACAGGTGCTCCCTTGGACTTGTTATGTCAACACTGTTTTATGTTTGTGCTATATGTGGAATTGTGTATATGTATGCATCATATGCCTCAAAATCTTCATGTTCTCTCAACATATTTTTCATCACATGGACATCAATTCTTCTTGCTGTAATGATGGTTATATCATTAAATTCAAAGGTACCTTATAATACTAAATATCCTAAAATAATGATATAGATTAAATGTCTGATGCGGTTGTAATTGCGGTTGCAGGTTAATAGAGGTCTTTTATCCTCAGGAATTATGGCTTCTTATATTGTTTTTCTATGTTGGTGTGCAATCAGAAGGTATGGTTCCTTCATCACTGTCTCCTTTTAAAATTTTAAGTTCCTTTTAGGCCTATATTAGTTTTAACTAATAATCTTGAAATTTGGACTTTTGTTGCTAATTTGATTTAATGTCAACTTTATATAATAATGGAATTTCAGTGAACCTGCCACCATAAGATGTGACACAAAGAACCAAGAAAATGGAAATGGTAGCTGGATTACTATCCTTGTAAGTTTTTCAATCTTTTCTTATTTATCTACTTTCTCTTGTGAGAAATGTCTGGCGTCGACGCAGGTTTGATGCCAGACGTTCCTTCTATCATAAGTCAGACGTTTCTTCTATCAGAAGTGTTAGTGTTAAAAAGCATAGTAGTATAGATGTTTCTTAACACAAAACCTTAATAGTCTTCGTGTAATATGTCGTGTAATGTACATGTTCTCTTCTTCACAGGGCTTCCTTATTGCTATATTTGCCATTGTTTTGGCTGCCTTTTCAACCGGCATTGATTCAAAATGCTTTCAGGTGAATCCTTCTTCTAAGTAAACCCTTAATTTAATACAAGCAACTTCATCACTATGCCAACATCTTAAAAATAAATTTCCTTTTGCCATTGACAGTTTTCCAAAAACAAAGTTGAAAATGAAGATGACATTCCTTACAATTATGGATTTTTTCACATGGTGTTCTCCTTGGGAGCAATGTACTTCGCAATGTTGTTCATAAGTTGGGATCTGAATAACTCAGCCACGAAGTAAGGAACTTTAATGTGATGAATTTTTTATGCCTTATATTTTCTCTAGTCCTTAATATAAAAAATAAATTAAAAAATTTTACATTTTAAATTCACAGAAGAATCAATGAATTTAAAAAAAAAAAAAATTTTTATATTAAGAACAAGAGATATAGTATATAGTTTTCTCTTGTGTAATGCACATTTGATATATACTACTAGGTGGAGCATTGATGTTGGTTGGATAAGTACATGGGTGAAGGTTCTCAATGAGTGGTTTGCAGCAACTATTTATAGTAAGAGAATAATCATTTATGTTTACATAGATATCAACATATGTTGCAACTTTCACTAACTAACTTTCATTGCTTTGTTTATATTTGATTTAAACAGTATGGATGTTGATTTCACCGGTTGTGAGACAAAACAAAGTTATGGATAGTGATACAACTGCCTCAATTGATGCATGATGGACAATGGAAGAGTCATCAATATTTTTCTTCTTTTAACTTGTTTCTTGAAGTTGTTGTATGCTTCAAATGCATTTAACCTTTAGTGGTTCAAAGGCAAAACTAACTATTGATGAAATAAAATGATGATTTTTCTTCTTGCTTTGGCTGAAATATATTTTCAAATATAGCATTGGTTTTCAATTCTCTTTTTTTTTTCTTGTGGTTAATGTTTAATGTGTTTTAGAAATGACGAAGAAGAGAGAATTACTCATCTCACAATATGAAATTATATTATGTTTTGATTGATCCTAAGATAACGGTTACAAGAGTTTATATAGGATTTAAAATCCTACACTAAACAACCCTTAACTTTAATTTATGTCTCGTTCCATGTAACTAACTATAAAGTTTTTATTTGAAAGTTTGGAGAAAAAGAGAGGCGAAGGTTTTAAAAAATATGAAGGATTGAGTGAAAAAAATAAAAGGATTTTGATTCGGAGGGTTTGTGTTTGTTCATAACACCAAAAACTTTTTAATTTGGAGAACAGGTTTGCTATTCCTACACCCTTTCTTACACCTTACACCCAATTTACTGTTCATAAATATATGAAAAAAATGCTCAGAACATGGTTAATGGTATGTATTTTATTGGTTAATGAAGTAGTGAAAGTGGTTAATAAATTATAGGTAAAATAATTGGTTAATGATGTAGATTTTTGTGGTTAATGCAACTGTGAAGTTGGTTAATGCGTAATCTTATATTTGTGTTATAAAATAAATTTTAAAAATAAATATTTTTTTTTTAAAAAAATTAATATTTAAAAAAAATATATTATTTTAATAAAAAAAACACTGTTCACCGTATAAATACGGTGAACAGTGCATACGGTGTATGTATGGGGTGTAAGAAATGGTGTCAAAATAGCATTTTTCTTTGGAGAATTCAAAATTTATATTGGAGGAGAGTTTTGGAGGACTTTAACAAATTGTTCAAATATAATTTTTGTTGTTATAATATTTTAAAAATTAAAAATATATTAATGATAAGTATTATTTTATCATTATAAACAAGAAAAAATTAAAAAAATGTTCAAAAAATTTCTATATATTTTTAAAAAATTATTATTAACAAGCTCTAATAAACTAGAGTTTAACTTTTTTACATGATAGTTAAAGTAACAAATTAATTATTTCTCTTACATTCTCACCAGATTAGTGTGGGTGAAACTTACATTAATAAAATCAATAAACCTCGTAGAAGAAGAAGAAGGTTTGATAAAGATGTCAACTTTTTAATAATCTCTAGAAATGTAGATAATAGAATATTTCGATCTAATGGACATTACTAAAGGCTCAAATATAAATTATTAATAATACTAAAAATAACAATAATATAACTAATTATTTGCAATACTCTCTTTCAAGTTGGTGAATGTATATTTATCATTTTCAGCTTAAACATAATTTTTTCAAAGTTATTGTTGTTCAACTTTTTTGTTAGAAGATCTCTAAGGTTGTCTTTGGGATGAGACATATGGAGTGCAAATAAAACTACAATTTGTTTTTTCTTTAATGAAATGTTTGTTAACTTCAATATATTTGGTTCTATCATATTGTAGTGAATTATGGGCTATGCTAATAGAAGACTTACTATCACAATAAAGTTTCATCGGTTCATCACACTTTATCCTCAAGTCTTCTAAAATCAATTTCATCTATAGTAATTCACATATCCCTTGTGTCATTGTCCTGAACTATACTTGAGCACTAGATCTTAATACTACAATTTCTTTTTTACTATTCCAAGTCATTGTACTAAGAAAGTACAATAATCTAGAGTTGATCTCCTAAATACAATTAATCATGTATGGTTGTCATCGGTATATGCTTCAAGACTCACACTTTCATTTTCAAATAAAATTCCTCTATCAGGTGTTTCTTTCAAAATATTATACAATGTATGCAGAGCGCAAATTTTAAATGAATCTTCTTCGGCCAATGCATGAATTGACTGACTAAACTAAAAGCAAAACAAACATCAGGTCTAATATGTGAGAGGTATATACCTTTTCCGACTAATCTCGGATACATTTTCTATCAACCGCAATATCTACTTTTGTGCTTCCCAACTTTACATGTGGATTAACTGGTGTATTTCCAGGCTTGCATGTTATCTTTCCAGTCTCTTGCAAAAGTTCGGTTATATATTTTTGTTGAAATATGAAAATTCCTTTATTAGAGTGGGCAACTTCAATTTCCATAATGTATTTCAATTTTTCCAAGGTGTTAATCTCAAATTCCTTGGTTAAGTGTATGTTCAACAATTGTTGTTCTTCTTCATCATTATCTGTGACTATAATACCATCCACATGCACCAATAACATAGTTACTCTCCCTGTTTTAGAATGTTTGATAAATAGGATATGATCCACTTGACTTTGTTTGAAGCTCAAACCTACCATAACTTTAGTGAATCTTACAAACCACGCTCGAGGCGATTGCTTTAACCCATATAAAAAAATTCTTAACTTGCACACAATGTTGGTGGCAGTATGTTCACGCAACCCGTGAGGTACATCCGTGTAAATTTCTTCTTCAAGTTCACCATGAAGGAGTGCATTTTTCATATTAAATTAGTTTAAGTTCTAATTGTAATTATCTGCTAGAGATAATATCACCCTGAGAATGTGCTTTTTTGCAACTATGAAAAATGTGTCTGAATAATCTACTCTGTAAGTTTGAGTGAATTATTTGGCTACCAATTTTGCCTTGTACCTCTCAATAGACTCATTTGCCTTGTATTTATCAGTGTGTGCATGTTTGATCCCTACATGTTCCTTTCCATTTGGTAGAGAATCCAATTCTCAAGTGTTGTTCTTATTCAGTGTCTCCATTTCCAAATCCATGGTTTTTTTTCGTTTCTTGTCAGACAATGCCTCAGACAGAGAGGTAGGTGTTGTTATAGTGTTCAGAATTTTGAGGAAGGCTTTATGAGTAGGTGAAACATGTTCAAAAATTAGGTAGTTTGATAGAGGGTAAAGTGGAGTTTTAGTATAGTTTTGATATCTTTCCTAAGGGAAATTAGAAGATGCAAATTTTTAGGGTGTTAGAAGTGGTGGTGGTGTTGAGTTGGATTCTAGATTTTCTTCATGAGAAAATTCAGAAATTGAATCACTAGAGTTTGAAAGGCTAACGGAATTTACCTCATTTAATGTCGGATCAGACTCTTGCATATGAGTAAATTCATGAATGGTATTTCTTCTTATATATATTAAATTCTTCCTATGTCTTACATCATTTTCAACATTTTCATCCTTTTGAGAATCAAGTTTAGTTCCAACACTGTCACTACTAGTTTCAACCTCAACTTATGATCCAGGAGTAAGGTCGGAAAGTAGGAGAGACTTATCTTCCTTATTTATGTTCTCCTCCTGAAAATGAGATTCAACGTAATAACTTTATTTTTCATGAAAAGTGACATCTATAGCGACAAAGAATTTACGAGATGGTGGATGATAACATTTGTAACCCTTTTGGGTGGAAGAATAACCTATGAAGACACGTATTAAGGCTCTAAGATCAAGTTTCCTTCTACCATCACTATGAATATGGACAAATGATGTACACATAAATATTACACGTGTTAGGTTACTAGAGGTGGACACATTAGGATAGAACGGAGATAAGACTTCCATAGGAGTTTTGGAGGCAATGACAATAGAAGGCAAACTATTTATGAGATATGATGCAGTTACAACTACCTTACCCCAATATTTCTAGAGAACTTTAATTTGAAATGTCATAGCACATGTGTGGTGTAACAAATGCCCTTTTCTTCTCAACAATGTCATTTTGTTGGAGTGTTTTAACACATAAAGATCCATAAATAATACCTTCATTTTGACACAAAGAATTAAGATTATCATTAAAGTAAATTGATTTTTAACCATGGAGAGAAATTGAGAAAACACACGACTAACTTCAGATTTTTGGTTAGGTAAGTAGATCCAAGTAACCTAAGTACAATCATCAATAAAGGTTACAAAGCAACGGTCATCCAAAATATTTGGAATATTAGATGGACCACACATATTTGTATGAACTAAATAAAACAGAAAAGTACTCAGCTTATTACTAACGAAAAAAGGTACATGCTTGTGTTTAGCAAACTCACACACCTCACAATGAAGACTCTCAACATCTAATCTTTTAAATAAAATAGGAAATAACTGCTTAATGACTATAAACGATGGATGACCCTGGTGACAATGGTATAAGAGAATGCAAATCTAGCATGAGCACCTCTGATGTCTTCCAAGTCCTTTAGGGCATCTCCTAGGTCAGCTTTCAAATATGTCACAATCATCTCCAATAGGGGCAGTAGTAGGTGACACATGCCTCTGGGAAGACAAAGTCGGAGACACCTGAACCCCCAGAAGTTGACGCATATGCATCAAATGAATTGGCATCGACTGGTGGTTGGGAGGGCCAGGCTCTTTTCTTGCAAACAGATGCATGCTGCGACATTCTATTGTGCCTCGGTTGTTCTTGGTTGTTAGCCATTTTACCTATGATTAAACTAGACAAAGTAGAAAATATCAAACGCATATGAGAGACATTCAAAATCAAACCAAACAATAGAGACAGACATAATACAAAAATGCACTTGTGCATTCCTTGAATATTAAATTTTGAACAAATACAAAAGTGCACTTCTGTAGTCACCTGTAACTCAGAAAACACGAAAAATGGAAGAAACGCATGGAAGCCAAAAAGGGACAAAATGCATTGCTCGGTTTATACTACCTAATAATGATTATAACTACCTATATAGTATTGGGGATTGCACAACCTAATGTTCTAATTGCTTAATGCATGTATAGAAAATTAAATGTGGAAAAAATTAGATGAAAAAACTTGCCAAATGTGTAATTTATGTTAAGCACTTTGATTAAGTTGGATGTTGAAAGTAAAAATTGACAAACCACTTGGATTGAATGGAGTAAAATGAAATTTGAATTGACAAAAAAATTTGAAAGTGAGGAATGGAAGTGAGAAGAGTTTTTGTGTGGTTTTGTTGGAAATGGGGAAGGTATAGTGTAGGGGTGACAAACGGGCATGTCCGTCCCATTTAGGCCCTCCCCACAAAAGTCTGCAAATTAAAGGGCGAGTTGGGGCGGTCATAGTTAGAGGTGTGGGCTAAAATTTTGACTTATCTCTCACTAAAAAGTGAGAGGGGGCAGAGCAGACATGCAGTTACTACACATTTTAAGCCTAAAAATACAAATTTTATGTTAATGTTAGTGTCCGCAAAAGCTGACAAAAATAAAAAGAAAAGAAACGGACAAGACGGAGACATCAGAGGGTGCAGGCCTAAACCTTTAACCCGTCCCACGCTGAAATGAGGGAAAAATAGACATGCCCAATGGATTGGGTCTGTTTTGCCATTCCTGCTGGCGCGTATTTGATTAAAAACTCGTCTGAATGTATACTTCCGTATTTTTTATTAAGATGCATTTATGTATTATTTTTCATCAAAAATGAGAGTCAAAAATGAGAGTGTGGTTCAATTGCTTTTCTGAATTCCAAGAGTAGTTTTACTTTATCATAATGGTGTGTGAGCACCCTTAAGGATGAGAGAAGTAATAAAAGTGCTCTAAAATAGAGCATTTTGACATCATACATTTGAAAGTGGTACCCAACATGTTTCCAACACATGCTAATTTATTGTATGTCTAGAATTCAAATGACATCATTGAGGAATTGAACTCTAGACTTTAAATGTATGTATCTCTTATTATTATAATTATTATTATCAGTTCGTATACCTATAAAATAAAATATTTATATTAAAGTCTATGTAAATAATTTTGTTCATATTAAATAAATTAACAAACTAATATAGAACATTAATCTTTTTAAGTGTTTTTATTCTTCTGTTCAGATAATCCAATGGAAGGAAGGGAAACATATGCTTGAAATACAAAAGATAAAACATTTTGCCTTGAATGTGAGATTGTTTGAATATTTGCATCATCTTTTGAATGATATTGAATGATATAGTAGCATTGATCATCATTTGACTCTTTTTCCTCTGACAAATAGCACCTTATACAATTCAATCTAATGTAAACTTAAAAACAAAACCATTCAATCAAGTTTTACATAATTCACATCTAACTTTGGGAGGAAGTATATGTTTGCATTACATAATTCTGAAACAAGTCAGCTAGTATATTAATTTCTCAGATGTAAATAATAATAAACAATATCCTTCATCCAAATAATTTGAGTGAATCAAAAGCACACTTTACAATTTTCTTTGACAAATGAGACTTGAATTGAAAATCCTCAAATAGTTTAACAAAGAAAGGACAATGATAATGTGGAACAGCGATATCACCCAATTGACTTGAGATTTTGGTTTAGTTGTACTTACACCACCACTCATGTTTTTACTTGTCATAACTAAAGCATTTAGGAAAAAAGAAATAAAGATGATAAAACTGATCCATGCCTCAACTACTCCAACACACTCTTCATTCCCTCTTATATAACCCAAAACCGATAACATTGCACTCATCCAAACAGAGATTAATCATCTACATCTAAAAAACTTGGAAGCAAGATGGCTATGGGATTGTTAGCTATAGCTCCATTGACATTGTTGGTAACCTTTTCTCATTTGACAATTTCTATAACAGCAGTTGACCCTATTGCAGCCACAGGGAAAGAACCCATTATTGAGTTATTCATGCATGACATTCTTGGTGGAAGTAATCCAACTGCCCGGCCCCGTAACCGGTTTGCTAGGTAACATATACAGTGGTCAAGTGCCGTTTGCAACTCCAATCGGATTCAACACTCCGGCAGGTGGGACTCTCATCCCTAATGCCAATGGTGCTATTCCCACCAGTCAATGGCGTTACCGGTATCCCGTTAGGAACTGGTTTGGCTGGTACTTCCTTTGCACCAAACAACAACAACCAAAACAATGTTCAAATGCAGTTAGGACCTGATGGACTTGGACTAGGATTTGGTACAAATCACTGTTATTGATGATATACTTACATCTCAACCTGAATTAGGTTCCCAGATAGTTGGAAAAGCACAAGGTGTGTATGTGGCAAGTTCAGCAGATGGGAGTAGACAGATGATGGTATTCACAGCTTTGTTTGAAGGAGGGGAATATGGAGATAGCTTGAACTTTTATGGTTTGTATAAAATAGGAAGCACCATGTCACGATTATCGGTAATAGGGGGCACAGGAAAGTTCAAGAATGCAAGGGGGTTTGCTGAGCTGAGACCTCTTATCCCACCAGGGCAGATTGCCACTGATGGTGCTGAGACATTGCTGAGGATCAGTGTCCATTTGACCTACTAGAACTGTGCAGTAAAAGATGGAAAAGGACTGGGTGGTTTTTACTTTTTAATTACAGATGACAATGAGATTGGTCTTGTATGTTCTCAGCTTTGATTGTATAATTGTATGTGAAATCTTATTTGTAATCCCATGATATCATGTTTTGTTATTGATGGTATTGTACTGCTTTTACTTAATGCCATCTAATCAATCAGTCTTAAAAGATATTAAAAATTTGAATGCAAAATTCTCCGGACCATATGTTATGTGTTAAACGAGAAAAATCAAACATGTCAGACGCTATCATAAATGGTGAAACATTAGCTATTATACAGGAAAAAGCATGATAGAACAAAATCACAAGTGCCTAAGAAAACAAAAAACCAAACAAAGAAAAGATGACTGCATATGAAGCATGAAACGTAAGAAAATGTTATTCTTATCTCATATATACACAACTCTACAGAGCATCCATATGATTAGCAGTGCCTCAACATTTCATGAACAAACTTCAATAAATCAATTGTATGCATCAAAGAAATGATGAGGAGTTAACTTTGGAAAACAAACTGATATGTGAAATTTTAAGGCAGCAGAAAATCCTGTTTTTATTAGCTAGTGGCTCCATTGTCACTAATGATCCATTTTTAACTGATGGATACGAAAGATAGATATGTATGAACAGTGATAATTTAAAATGTAATAATTACCAAATGTGCAAGTCCTTCATGCAGATCTTCAGACTTCAACACAAGCTTGTGATATTAACATGAGACTGTAATGTAGCTTCGTCAAGCCCATAAAGCGCATCTATCAAGTGCATTCGCAATGACGCAGGACCTTCAGCCACCTTCATTCCTAACTCACCAGCAACACCAAATACAGCTAGTGCTGATACTGCCGCATCTAAAGCATGGCTTTTGTCAACTGCAACAAAGGCAGCAATGAGTGCAGTGACAGAACATCCAGTTGCTGTAATTTTTTGCATCAATGCCACCCCATTGTGAGCGCCAACAACTCTTTTACCATCTGTGACAATGTCAGTAGCTCCTGACACTGCAACTATGGAACCACTTTTCTGAGCCAACAACTTTGCTGCTTCAACTGCATCCATTGAATCATGAGTACTGTCTGCACCCTTTACGACAATAGAGCTAAATTACAAAGTGCAATTCCAAAATTTCTATGATCAAGGTGAGAGCGAATGAAGAGAGGTTTTAATTTTAGTTTTGGATGACTTCCTAAAATCCATTCTTTCCAAATATCATTCTTAGGGAAAATATCAAGAAATACAACAACAACAACAACAACAACAAACAAGCATCATCCCCATAGTAAACCATTCGCCTCTAAATTTTTCTAAATAATTTTGCCTATAATATTTATTGAATCCTCCCTTCGACTAGTGACTATCAAGGCTCTCCGCTACAATGCGTGTGAGTTACTCCCACTGCTACAAAATCTGCATATCTCCTTCACATGGATTTAGATTCTCTAAATTTCCTAGAACTTATGCTAATTATGCTAGTTGTGATGTATTCAAGATAATTTTTATTAGTGTCTTTTTTCTGTAAATGAAGGGACTTCAAATTGTATCACAAGTAGCCTGGTTGTGTCTGGAAAATAAACAAAGCAAAATGATACCTAATTCAACAACTAGGGACCTGAGAAAACACAGGCCAGCATGTAAACAAGCCAAGTCAAAATTCAATCATCTTTTATACAACCAGTGCAACCTCAACTATCTCTCTAATGCAAGGGTCTCAAACACCTCTAATGTTATCATTTCTAATTCTAACATACCCATCTAAAATCCCATTTCTATTATAATATAGAGTTTATGTTGGGGAGTCCAGGGAGCGCCAGAAGTGTCTGAGTGTGTGGGTCTATTCTCTTATTTAACCATGTAACAAATTTTGAACTCTGTGCAGTAGCCCTTTCTACTTTTGAACTCTGTGTGACAGCCCTTCGTGAAGTAGTCCGCCTTGCACGCCCTCAAATATGACACTGCTTATGTATCCAACATTTCCTCTCTTTCTTTCTAGTCGATTTGGGACTTAATCACTCATACTTGAATATTACCTATGAAGCACAGTCACCTTGAAAACGACCACGACATTGACACCGCGACACCGGTAATAATTAGAAACATGAATAAATTAAACATAATCACAACTTTCAAGTGCAGGTGGGACACGGCTTTTTCAGAGGTGTTTGCGCTAGTTACCATTTTACCAACTATTTGGGTTGGGTTAAGCCCAAAACCTAAATAACGTGCTTGTATTTCAGTCCATATTTCAACAAAGTGCTAGAATTTAGAATTACCTTGGAGGTGGAGGATTCATAGGACGAAGAAAGAGCGATAATTTCAGAAGCATTTCCTCTGATAACAGTGGGTTTGAGTATAACAAGTTGAACGCAAGCATCGAATCGGAAAGCCGAGGCGGAAACAGCGACGGGATCAAGAACCCAAGGGATGTCTAACCTCGAGCAGAGCTTAGCGGCAGTAATCATGGCGGGAAGAGAGTCGGGAGAGAGTGTACCGACGTTGATGCACAGAGCACTGACGCGCGGGGTGAAGTCAGGAATCTCTTGGACGGAATGAACCATTGCTGGAGACGCACCGGCGGATAAGAGAGTGTTGGCCATTAGATCCATTGAAACGAAGTTAGTTATGCATTGAATTAGCGGTGAGTGAGTTCGGATTTGTGAAAGTAGTTTCCATGTCGTTTTTCCCCATTCCAAGCTCTTGTTGCTGTTTTCCATCAGAACGTAAGGTAACACAGTGACTTTGATCTCTGTAGATTTTTCTCAATTCCCAGTCACTGAAATCAGTCTAATGAATTGTTGTTTTTCTAGATACCTAATAAATAGCTACTATTATCTTTTAAATATGTTTTTTTTCATTTTTGTCTCTATACAAAATCACATCCATTGAACTTTTATTAGAATTTTGAATATTTCTTTTGTTAATATTTGTATATATAAATTACTGATCAATATATATATATATATATATATATATATATATATATATATATATATATATATATATATATATATATATATATATATATATATATATATATATATATATATATATATATATATATATATATATATATATATATATATATATATATATATATATATATATATATATATATATATATATATATATATATATATGAGAAAAAATAAATAAAAAAATAGAATGATACCACTTATATTTTTTAAAGAAAATTGGCGTGTATTTATATGAATAAAATGGGGTATTTGTACTCATAGAAATACAATTATTTACGCTGATATAATAATTGGGATTACTATTTTAAGTTTGATATATTATATATTTATAATATTTATATTATTATTTTAAGTTTGATATCAAATTAAATATTTTTAAATAATAATAAATAATTTTATTATTTATTAAAGTATTTCTCATTTGAAATATTTATTATAGTATTCAATTGAAGTCTTGTCAAAGACATCTTATGGGATAAAAATCTTATTGAAAAAAATTCATTGGGATTAAAACCTTTATAAGAAAAAAAGAGTCCAACATTATTATCCCTTCAACATAACACATTTAGGTCTTCTTCAAAGATCTCGAAGGTGACGCATTCTAATATTTTGTACGTGTTTCTTGAAAATTGATGTAGGAAATTTGCCACATTATCACTCGAACGAATATATTGAATATCAATCCCTTTGTTTTTTTTAGTTCTGGTATAAATGAGAAGAATTTTAGAGGGATATGCTTGATTCTATCACTTTCGATGTAACCTTCTTTCATCTGGGTAACACATATTGTCATAGTTGTAAAAACCTGACCGGACCGGCCTGTCGGACCGGTTGAACCGAGAATCGGGCTAGTAACTGGTCTAGTTCAATAATTTGATCGCCTTTGTCATCAAACCGGCCAAAACTGGTGCAAATCGGGTTGGACCGGGAAAAACCAGAAAATCGGCGGTTCTAATGCTTTTTTTTTTTTAATTAAAATTTAAATGCAAACAATGTCATTTTGAGTTATAAAAATTAAAATAAATAAATAAATTTTTTGTTATCATTGTTTTGAAATAATTTTACCTCTTTGAAACTAAACTTAAGTAGACATTTGAGTTATTTTGTTATAAATTATTCAATTATATTATGTTGCAATAAGACTTTATTTGCAATTAGACTTTGTAATTTTGTACTATTTTATTGTATTTGATACTTATGTTTAAAATTTGAATTTAAATTATGAACTTGAGAATTTATGATATGATATTTTCAAAAAAATTAAGTGCTAGTTATATTTTTTTAGAGACTGAATTATCCGGTTCAACCGGTTTTATACCTATATGATTTTGTTATGATGATAGGTCTATTCAATCGAGTTATCCGGTTTAGTCATGCGATTCGACCAGTGATCCAGTGGTTCAACCGATAAACCAGTGACCCAATACTCTCACCGGTTCGATGACCGGTCCGGTTTTTAAAATATTGCATACAGTATTGTCTTCATACAAAATCGTTAAATCATTATTAATTGGTAAATCATACGCTCCTTATATATGTCGAGTTACTGACCGTAAACCATCTACACTTTTTGTTTGCTTCATGAAGGACAATTACTTAAGTATGATTTGAAAAAGTTGCTACAAGTGTTTGCTTTTTAGATCTCTGTGATTTAGCATTATGGTGATATGACAAATATCTTGCATCTGCATAACCAATCAAAATTGGTTTTGTATTATTAGAATAAAACAAACTAAGGTAAAGATGTACCTCAGAGATATCGAAATATATGCTTTATTCATTTCCAATGTATTTTTATAGGACAAGAGTGCTCCAATGGCACTGAGGTATAGTACTTCAGAGTCAATATCTTCTGCGTTATCTTTCTTAGGTATAAATGGATCATTTTTAACATTAAGTGTTCTACCCATTATTTGAGTACTTAAAATGTTTTCTTTGTCCATGTTGAACATTTTCAATACCTTTTTTTATATAATTTGATTGATGTATCAATATACCATTTTTTATTATACTTAATTTGCAAACCAAGGTAGAACTTGTTTTTTTTCCCAAATCTTTCATTTTAAATTATTTCTTTAAGTAATATCTTGTTTCCTTAATTATCTATCAGTTTCAATGATATTTAAATCTTCAACGTAGACAACAATTATTACAAAATCAGATATTATTTTTCTTATAAAAACACAATGGAAAATAGGTTTATTCTCTTGGCATTCTTTAAGCAAATATTCACTTAGCCTATTATACCAAATGTGTCAGAATTATTTTAACTCATGCAATGATTTTTACAACTTAATTGCACACATACCTCTAGATTTTGATGTCTCGAGCATTTTAAATCCTTTTGGGATTTTCATGTACATATCAATATCAAGTGATTCATACAAATAAATAGTAATAATATCCATAAGATACATATCAAAATTGTTAAATACTGATAAACCAATTAAATAACGAAAAGTAATGGCATCCATAACAGAAGAATATGTTACCTCATAATCAATTCTTGATCTTTGGTAAAAAAAAAAAAACTTGTGCAACAAATGAGCTTTGTATTTGACAATCTCATTTTTCTCATTTCGTTTTCTTACAAAGACCCACTTATATCCAACCGGATTCACATCTTTCGGTAGAGCCACAATAAGGCCAAATACTTTTCGATTTTTAAGAGAATTTAACTCAGTATCTATTGTATCCTTCTAATTTTTCCGATCATGTCTATTTTGACATTCATTTATAGTTTTTGGTTCGGGATCATCATTTTCATTCATAATTTCACATGCAACGGAGAATGAAAATATTTCATCTATATTCATACCTTTTTGGTTCCATAAAGTTCCCGTATTAGCATAATTAATTGAAATTTTGAGATCATTCTTATTTTCAGTTTCGTTATCAATGATCTCATTACCATCTTCTTGTGCTTCTTCGAGGGCATATTTTTCAATCGTGGATTTATTATTATTTAGTGTCTTTATCACTTTCAATCATATTCACCTTTTATATTCCTTTTCTTTTGGGGAGATTTTTGTCTTTGGATCCCATAGGTCGGACATGCTTCAAGTGTGCCTTAGATGTACTTGCTACATCATTTAGATTCAAAATCTCAATCAGAGCTGGGACATTTATAGCTGGTAGATGTTACTTTGTCACTCTTTTCAAATCAGTAAATGAATCTAGCAGTTGATTTGCTAAATATCTTAAGTGCATTATTTTCTTTACGTTTTCTTCCATGATTTATTATATGGGTTCAAATATAATAAATGGGGTGCATATCATGTTAAAAACAATTTTGTTAAAAACATGTATCACAACAAGATGTCTTGATGTGTTGGTTAGGCATCATTGTAGAGATGTTAAGCAAGAACTTGTGACATGTTGGTTAGACATCAGTGTAGGTTTTAGGGCTTTACTTCTTGGAAGATTTGTCTGTTAAATATGAGATTCTTTCTGGTTTTAGGTCAGATTTTGTCGCAGCCCAAGAACGTTATTTTAGGAACACATGTTCTGTTCTAAATATGCATCTGTTTCATAAAAAGGAATTTGATACATTTTAGGAAACTTGTGATTTGTTCCTAGTTTTATGCTGAAGATTTGCAGTTGCTATTTTGGATTTGTTATGCCATAAGCCCATGCTTACCAAAGGTTATTTAGGGTGTGTTTGGTTTGGGGTAGATGGAGGGGAGGGGAGGGGAGGGGAGGGGAAGTTTTTAATTAAATATGTTTGGTTCAAATTTTAGGAGGGGAGGGGAGGGGAGCAAAATCCCTCCAAAACACACTTTTTGGTTCCCTCCGAATTGGGGGGATTTGGAGGGGAGGGGAGGGAATATGAGTTTTGATATTTAAAAATTATTATATTTACTAAAATATCCTCAGTTTAATTTTATTATTTCAAAACTATTTGTTATCTTTTATGTTACTGTTTTTTCTCGATTGTTTTCATCAATTTATTATAATTGTTCTTCACCTTCAAATTATTTTATAATTTTTATAATTAATATAAATCATAATCATTGTCTTTTTTTTTATAAAAAAAATTATGTTTCGTTATATTCGTTTTTTTCTTTTAATTTTGTTATGTACTCTATCATATTTTCTTTTATATCAAATTGTAAACCATATCATTTTATTTATTTTTGTTTATTCATTTTATTAAATATTTTGAACCATTAATATTTAGTAATAAGTTATTTTATATATTTTTTTTTATATGATTCATCACAATTTAAACGATGTTATTGACATATAGTTTAATTTATGTTGGAAAGTTATAAGTCGAATCGATTGTACTCAATTTTTTAACTTTAGTGACAAATAAATATTTTTTTAATCACTCAATATTAGAAATTTTATTACCAAGAAAAATACGCACGAATTTTTCACATTTTAATATCATATGACTTATATAAGATCATAAGGATAAAAATGTAAATTATTAATAAAACCCCTCCCCTCCCCTTCTTAACCAAACACATTTTTAATTAAAATCCCTCCCCTCCCCTCCCCTCCTCTATTTTGAACCAAACACTTATTTGATTAAAAAATTCTTTCACCTCCCCTCCCCTCCCCTTGTAACAACCCAATTTTTCAATAAGGGATTAATTGTGCTAATTAATTGGTTTATGTGATTTATCTGATTTAAATAAATTATTGGATTTATTTAAATGAGTTAATGGATTTAATTAATTTATTCTACTTGGTAGAATAATGTGGATTTATTAGATATTCTCTAATTAATGATAAGATGAAATATTTTGTGAGAAATGAATTGATAGGTATTTTTGAGAGAAGAATTATGATGGAAAGAAAATAGAAGGATATATAAGGGAAATTGGAGAGAAAAGAAAAGAGATAAAAACATAAGAGAAAGAAAGAAAGAAAAGGAGAGAAAGAATAGAGAAAGAGGAGAAAAGAGAAGAGAAGAGGGAAACTTGGAGAAATCATCAAGAATCAACTTCAAGCTTCAATCCAATCAAGGTAAGGGTGAGAAACATTATTATTTGATCAATGTGTATGATTATGTATGAGTTGTGTTGGATTTGTTGGTAGTTTTCTCTATTTTCCATTTCTAGGGCATAAATGGTTTAATCGGTAGAATCGAGTTTTGAACGGTTAGAATTCAAAATAAATTGCATAGTTTAGTCGGGTAATGTTTAGCCGTGATTATTGAATTTCGTTTGATTGAATTTGGTTGAGTTTGTGAGTTTTGACATTTTTGGATAATTGAGGGTTTGAGATTTGAGTGAAAATCGGACGTCGTCGAAATCGTGTTTAATGGTTCTAATTCATTGATATATGTTAGGTGAGTATGGGTATATGTTTGTTTCGAAAAAAAGAATTGAATCGGTCGGATTTTCGGGCGAAAGTGAAAAATCCCGTAGCCGTGTTTAGGCAAAATTCTGGTTTTTTGGAAAACTTCGAAAATTCATAACTCTTGAACCATAAGTCGGTTTTGACCCCCGTTCGAAGCGTTGGTAAGTTAACGAGATTGTCTTTCTAGAAAAAATGGCTTTGAGGCCTGTACCTAGTTCAATTATAGCAGAAAATTGAAAACATATTGTTGTGTTGATTTTTACCGTCGCGAATGTGTGTGATTGATGTGTTATTGTGCAGAATACTTTTGTTATATAACATATAGCTTGTGCATGTTGTAATATGATATGTTGTGGGTAGCCGTATGGCGTGAATCCTAGATGGTGGAATCGATTATGAAATATAGTCTTTTGACAAATATATGCATATTGTTTGTATGTGAAGAATGCATGAGAACATATTATGAATATGTGTGCATTGTTTGATAAATGTGGTAATGATATTGAAGTGTAAATGCATATTGATTGTATGCAATATTGTGAATGCATGGGAGCATATTGTAAGATATGCGTGCATTGTTTGACAAATATGTTGATGAAAAGTATGAATACTTGATTATATGATATGTTGTGTGTGCAATCTTGTTTAATTCTTGAAGGGAGGAATTATGTGAATGCATGGGATTAAGACGTGTGATCGGTCTTAAGTGCATTTTGTTGTTAATTGCATATGCATCATTTAGTCAAGAGGCAATGTTTGCTAGTTTCGTGGAGACTAGTGGCTTGTCCCAAACCTAGAGCGGGGTTTGAAAGCTTAGGGAACGGGCTTTTGTTGTTATCGGTCTAGGGAACGGACCCGGTTTAAGTGTAAAAACCGAAAAATGATAACAAGTGTTGGTACCACATGGCATGAATTGCATTGAGTCTCATGGAATGAATATATGGTTGTTGTATGAAGTTATGCATAGGTGTATGTACATGACTTGTGTAATTGTAAACTATGGATATGTTTGATGATTGTCCATATTTGTCTATATATATATATATATATATATATATATATATATATATATATATATATATATATATATATATATATATATATATATATATATATATATGCTTTGTGAAGTATATGATGAGTTATGATGAAGTATAGTGAGAATGGTGGAATATGCGTATGTGTATTACTTGTGTAATCGAGAGTTGTGAATATGTGATCATTGTAGGAAAGTATGCTTATGAACATGACTTGTTGATTTGAGAATTGTGAATGTGTAATTGTGAATTAGTGAGTAAACATAATATGTGTATGTTCATGTGGAATGTTGAGATTTATGGATACGTGCATGATGAATATGCTTGGTGATTATCCATATTTGATTATATATATATGTTGTATTGTGCATGATGAGTTATAATGAATTGTGGTGAGAAAATGTGGAATATATGTATTTTGTGCTTGTGTATTTGTGTATATATAATTATATGCATTGTTATTATGATAATATTTTTCACCCTTCTGCTGGAATGATGTCCTACATGACATCGTGCAGGTATCAAGGAGTAGTATTGCTCGTAGTTACGAGGTCGCTTTTGGTGTAGCCGTTTAGTGATTTAATTATGTTGGGTTGAGTCATGCTCTGGTCATGTAACACTGGGATCGCTTCAGTTGTGTTTAAGATATACATTATATACTCTATAAACGTGTTTATATCCATTGGAATGTTGGCCTTAGTGCCTAAGTGATGTTGTTTTATGTGATAAAAACAAATGTTTCTTTTATGAAAATTGTAGTATAATTGAATCCGCTGCTACATGCAAAGTGAAGTTTTGTAAAGCATAAGTTTATATTGAAATAGTAATGAGCATGACAGGTGGTTTCGATATTTTGAAAGTTATGTGTAATGCCCTTTTGTAAATGCATGGAAATTTACTCTGATTATTCATATATTATTCGTGGGGTTTAGAAGGGTGTTACACCCCTCCCCTTTATTAAAATCCCTCCCCTCCCCTCCCCCTCATTTGAACCAAACAGACCCTTAAAGAGGATGGTGCTAAACCTAATTTACACAAGAAATAGATACGCTTAAGTTTATTGGAATTAGGGTTTTAGTTGTTCTTTGTTATTTGGGATTCATTCTTATATCATTCTTGATATCTGAGTTGAACTGTGTTTATTGCTAAGGTATTCATGCATCACTTAGATGCTTGAAGTGGATTGATTTTATTGAGTTGAAATTGTGAATCACTCATGAGATTTTACGCAAGAGTGGATTTTGTGTCTTTGGAAGTATGTCTTCTATTCTTCATTGTTATAAGGTTTATCATTGTTGTGTGATTGAAGGAAAAGTGAGAGAGGTCTCATATCTAGGAGCGTCTTAGATAGAAATAACACGGGTAGTGTTTAGGTGAGAAAATTGTAAATCGGAGGTTTTTTTACTTGGGCTTCAAACTAATACTATTATAGTGGATTTCTTTCCTGGCTTGGATGTCCCTAAATGTAGGTGATGTTGACACTGAATTAGATTAACAATTAACAATGTTATTTACTTCCAGGCATTTAAATTAATTGCTTAATTGTTTGTGTTGTGATACTGTCCTGATCCCAGTGTCGTCACATCGTACTCGACATCTGGTGTTTGAATACCAAAATTTCATTGTCAACTAATGTCTTTTGATAAGTCAAACATAGGTGATTAAGAGGATAAACATACAAACCTAAGTATTAAGGTTTAATGGGCTTGACGATCTAATGATGGCACCGCAAATGGAATATAAGCTCAAGACTCATCTCAAGTGAACTCAACCAAGTATCTACTAAGAGAAAGCATTTGACAAATCTTAAAGTACAAGAAAGACATGTCTTGATTAGTATGAATGAATACTTTGTAAAGCATATGGGCATTCTTGTAAAAGTATATGGCTAAAGCACACACAAACATATTGAAAAACATATTTTTCATACTGATTTTTCTTAAGAAAATATTTTTTTTAAATGTCTTGAAGTTGTGCCAGATGAATTGGAAGTTGTCAGAATTGATGTGGGTACAGTTTTGACTTTTCTAATTGATTATCACATTGACATAATTGATTAGATCAGTTCAAAATTGAGCTCCAAACGATAAGGACAACATTTTAATGATTTTTCAATGGCTAGATCTCTATTATTTCCTATTTTTTAACTTACAAACGATTATATTAAAAATATCTAATCGATTAGCATTATATACTAACCTATTAGATTGTCTTAAAAAACATTTATTTCAAATTCCTTTTTGAGCCAGCCTCTAGCCTATGAATAGAGGGCCTTTCCCTCATTTCAAATTATCCAGAACCATGTATTGAGACTTCTCACTCACTCTCTCTCTCTCTAAACTTTTCTTTTACTTTCTCTCACTAATATTTTAGTCGAAGTACTTTTGCGACAAAAGTCCTTTTGTAAGTGAAGATAAGTTGTAATTCTGGAAGGGTAGGATTGTAAAATTCACCAAGAAAATCTTTTGTATACATCTTGGTTGAATATTATTCATTTATGGCTTATTTATGGGTTATAAGCTATACCCGTAAAAGCTTTGGTTTGGAGATTGTGTAATCAAAACCCTTGTTTAAGTTGGACATCAGACCGTATTAAAATCTCATGTAGGTTTGAAATTAGCCCATAGTAAAATCTCGTTAGGTTCTTGGTTAGCTAGTGGTAAAACCGAGATTAGGTTAAATCTTAGCTCATGGTAAAAGCTTGGATAAGGTCTGAGATTAGCCTGGTATTGGTAAGCTAGATTTAGAATTTTTCTTCAAAGTATAAGTCATGAATTATGGGAAACAATAGGCAATGATTTGTTTATTCCTACTCTTCAAGTAAATGATAAAGAAGTAGATAAACTTGATTTCTTTTGGAACGAAGAAGAAAAGAGAAAATTTGAAATAAGTTTCAAAAGCAATAGCTTGATAACAATGTCTCTAGAGGATAGAAAATTTTACTATGTCATCATTGCAATACTCCAAGGAAATATGGAATACTCTTGAAATGATATATGAAGCTTCTCCAAGTATCAAACAGAAGAGAAGATGAACACACGAGGCAAAGAAGATGAAGATACCAATCATAGATGTTTTTCAAAGTTTAGAAATATTGGAAATTGTGTTGGAAATTATTTCACTAACAAATATCTAAGAATTAAGAATTGGAAGTTAAATCTAATTCTTAAATCAAAATATGGGAGCCTTCATGAATTTCAATAAAAATCAAGAAAGAAGGAGATTGTAAGGAAATTGAACGAACTAGTTCAATTACATAAAGAAGAATGGATACAAACTGCTGAATTATCAACTTCACCATACAACTCGTGTGTAATCCTTCGAAAGAACATAGTCAGTAGTTTAATGATCCTTGAAAGATTCAACATTAAATGAAAGACCCTCTTCTTCAAGGAATAACAAGGAAGAATAACAAGTTTCTTCAATACTCGAACGAAGAAGGGGAGGAGAGACATCAACCTCGGGGATAAATATGAAAGAATCTTCTTCCAACAAAGAAGATGAAGTGTACTTAAAGGCATCCTACAAGGAAGACACTATTCTAGGTATCAAACCATCTTATGCTCAACTATTTAAAATGAGAGATCGATTAGTAAAAGAAAATGATAAACTGAGAGAATGTATCCTAGGTCTTTAAGGAATCATTAAAAGATCTTAAATAAGTAAATGATTCATTCAAGATAGAAATAAATAAAATTACAAACTCTAGAGAAGAATGTAAGTGGTGTGGCCTCCCTTATAGAAGAAGTAATTGATTTACGTGAAACCCTAGGAAAGTTTACCCAAGGGAAAGAGAGACTTGACTTAATTTTATCAAGTCAATAATTTTCCATAAATAATAATGGTCTAGGATTTAAAAAGTATATAAAATCTAGGAAAGGTATAGGTTATAAGTAAAAGAATCCTCCAGTGAATAAATGTACACACTATAAAAGAATGGGAAATTTAGAACCTTTTTATTTTGTTAAGTTGAAAAGATTTAAAGGTAACAACCTTATGTTTTTTATGATTAATGCACATGAGCCCAAGAAGAAGTGAGCGTCAAAGTTGAAACCTTAGTGTTTTACAAGTATGCTTTGCAGCTCGAGAATTTGATGATTAATAACAAAGTTATACAAAGAAATAATATACTTGTGAATTATACAATATTTATGAAGTCTCCAATCTGAGGATGAATGATGTTGGAAAAATGTAAACCATTGTGATCAAAGCAAATTATTTGAGAATATCACAAAGCTTATGATCCTTAGTGATTAGTTAAATGGACATGTCTATAGTGGACTTGTTCAGTTTGTTGTTTATACTAACTCTGACAGCCAAGGATGTATAGAGAAGGACACGCCATAGTATATTTGGTGGTTCCCTTTAAGGAATTAGTTATCAAGCTTCTTTGATAAAAGAGGTATACATTATTTTAAGGTGAAAGTAATCAGAAAACTCTTATTAAACCCTTAAAAATAATTAATTTAATTTTTCTCATCTCAATAAGTTATTTTTCTAACCTAAAAGATTAGTGTTTTGAGTGTTATTAGAAAGGATGTGTAAATAAAGCCAAGCAGGGGTATAACACTTAAAGCCCAAAACAAGATATGTTGAATTAGGCCAAAATAATATATTGGAATTAGCATCTAATCGACTAGATCATGTGAAATTTTGAATTTAAACATTGGAGCTCACCACAACGGCTAGTTGGGTGAGACATAAATGAAACAACCATTTACAATGGCTAGCTCTCAAATTTTACTGTTTCTAATCCATTAGCACTAGTGTCAAAATGATTAGACATAATTCATAAATAGAGGTAACTTTCTCATTCTTCTCATCTCATTATTCTCTTACTTACGCATTGCATTAGAAACATATTAGCTTTCTTACTCATCAACCATCGCCTCAAAAGGATTTTAAAGAGAACTTGTTCATCAAAAACCTCATCCTCATACTTCTCCAAATATTTTTCCTCTCAAACTCAAGAAACAAACTTCAACCTTTACTACGCTGATTGAGAACTATTTGCTTCTCAATACCTGGATAAAGACCTCTTCAAGAAGTGCTCCTTCATAGAAGCCTTAAATTTCTCTGGATCAAAGGACTTTATGTTTGAAAAACCCTCAAGAGAGGTACCCGGAGTTGGTAAGAATGTTCTATGCGAATCTATCCAACAAAGATGGCAAAATTAGCTCTAAAGTCAAGAAAAACATCATAAACCTATCTCTTGAAGATTTTCTCAAGCATGAAACCTACCGTTCATAGAGCAAGATTATGATCAAATGGATCTCGAAGGTAACAAATTTAATTTTGAAATTCATGTTCACTCTCTTCTCAGTGATCTTGCTTCAGAATTCCAACTCCCTTCAAGTTGGCCTCATTCTCCCAAAAAATATATTGATGCACTACACAATGAATCATGGGATTTTCCCAAGGAAAGTTAACTATAGCATAAATCCAAAATCAGACATCACTGCAGTTTGGTTCTTGGAAAATCAAATTGTGAAAAATTGGGTAGATGTCTGTTCTTCACCACATGCTAGATAGAAAAAGGGGAAATTGTACTTTACACTATGCCAAACTAATCACCAAAATTCTAAGCTACTCCGGCTATGAATTCAGAGAAGAAAAACCGAGTCTTTGTGCATACAATGATAAGACAAAGGCTTATAAGCAAAAAGGATTTGTTATTCAAGAAAGGGAACTTTTTTCCTCAAACGCAAAGAAGAGTAAGACGGTGAAGAAACAACCTTCCTTCATCCTCCTCAAACACCCACAATGACATCTGAGATTAGCAAAGAGCAATGAATGCAAAGATCGGCAAGCTCATCCAAAATATGGAGAGAAAATATTTTATCTCTCCAACAATTTCAAGCGAGGATGATGATGATAATGATAATGAGATGAATTAAATGTTTCTTAGTTGTTTTTTTTATTTTTTGTTATTAAAGTTACCTTCTTGTACTTTGAATTCATATCAATAATATGAGTAATGTTTTTCCTTCTCTGTGTCTTAATTGCTTATGTTTGCAGAGTTATTTTTATGCAATGCATCTTTACCCGTCTTTTTTGTTTTGACAAAGGGGGAGAAGTATACTCTCAAGGGAGTAGAGTATACTTTTTATATTTGACTCAGGAGGAGTTTTATTATTCCAAACATATATGTATTATTTTCTTTTACCACTCCCATGAGAGATGTGTTTTCATCATCAAAAGCGGGGAGAATATGGAACCTTATTTTATAGGTGAAATACTTTGAACAAGAACCACAACTTTTGATGATGAAAACCATTTGATGATGTCAACTAATGTCTTCTGACAAGTCAAAACATAAGTGATTAAGAGGATAAAGATGCAAAACTAAGTATACGATTTGATGGACTTGATGATCCAATGATGGCAACCAAATGGAATATAAGCACAAGTCTCATCCCAAGTAAACTCAAGCAAGTGTCTACTAAAGAAAGCATTTGACAAATTCTTGAAGTGTAAGAAATCCCTATCCTATTTAGTATGAGTTAATAATTTGTAAAACATAAGGGTGTTCTCGTAAAAGTAGATGGCTGAAGCGCACGTACACACACACGAAAAAACATGTTTTCAAACTAATTTTTCTCAAAAAAAAAACTATTTTTCTAAAATGTCTTGAAGTTGTACGAGATGAATTGCGAGCTGTGAGAATTGTTGTGGGAAAAGTTTTGACTTTAATCAATTAGCACATTGGTCTAATTGATTAGATTAGTTCAAAATTGAGCTCCAAACAATTAAGACAACATCTTAATGATGTACAACGGCTAGTGTTGCAGTGAGAATCAAATATCAAGCTATTAATTAAATTTAATCACAAATCGTTAAGTTCACCACCGAGCTTTGATTTATCCAAAGAAAAGGGTAAAGATCGAAGAAAACCCTAACTGCACTATGTAACAACACAGCTAAGAGATCTAAGGTTCGGGGGTTAGTTATACCTAGGGAAAGTGTTAGCATCCTAAGTATCTGTAGTACTCTACAGGAACCTCTTGTTAGTATTTGTATTATATTTTTGTTTGCTTGCTAAGGAAAAATGCTAAGGTAAAGACCTAGAAGTATATACACTAAGTATGCTTGCCAAGACACTGCATCTCGTGCCTACGTATCCTTACAAGAATGGAAACAGAGCAGCAGTAGCTCATCTAACTAAGGATGAGGAACTCCTGACTGTGGTCAAGGTTCCAAGGGGAAATAAGTATTCATAACCATGATACTTACATAGACTTAACCAACTCTCTAAGTCTAAGTTGAAAATCCTAACTAGGATTGACTTTAATTAAAGTCACAAGGGAAAGTGAGTACTCATAACCATGATACCCACATAGAGTTTACCAACTCTAAACCTAATTCTAAGTTACAAGACAAAATGGCTCTAACAAGGCCAAGAAAGGAAGGTAAGTACTTATAATAATAGAACTCACACAGGGTTAACAAACCCTAACCTAAGGCTAGGTCAAAGAGGGAAAATGGATCTAACAAGGCCAAAGGAAGATATTTATAACAAGGTCAAAGGGCATAAGGAGGGGTCTAAAACTATCCTAAAAATGAATTACAAGTCAACATGGGAACTTTCCTTTGGAATAAGGTACATACAACTTGTAACAACAAGTGTGAAATGATGAGCCTCAAAACAGGGATGATAACAACTTAAGGTATCAAAGCTGAAGAGTTTAAATGAGATGAAAATTCAAGAAAGGAAGTAGCTACACATATAAATAAAGCTCATATTCAATATGATGATGTCAATAGGAGCACAAACATAAAATTCAACAAGGCATGAACAAAAGTTATATGCAAGAAGCAAGCCAAAACATCATGAAAATTCAAACAAACAAGGCATGTATGGAAACTCAAATGGGCAAGCAAGAACACTTTGAACTCAAGAAGTCAGAAGCTAAAATAATCTTCTCAAACCACACCTAAACATATAATCATCAATACAAACACTCAAAGAAGGATGCCTAAAAACTAGGTCAAAACCAACACCAAAACATGCTCAAAATGAACCCTAAGTTGATGCACCAATCAAAAATAGAAAAATGGTCAAATAAAATTCAACTCAAAGCTTTAATTCATCTTCAAACATTCAATAATACATGTGCAAAAACTTACTAGAATATTGGTGCAAAAACTTCATCAAAACCCTTTTTAAAACTCATAGTGTCAAAATAAGTCAAGGATTCAAAACCAAACCAAAAGTCTAACCAAACAACAACATATATGACCATGAAAAATAATCAATACTCTCTCATATATATCTAATAACATGTTAAAAATTCAGGTCAATAAAACTTATGGAAGGCTCTAAAAAATGAAACCTGAGTTCAAGGGTGTTTTGGTAAACACGCTTCACTAATCAATTAAAATAAAATAGAAAAACAATTTTTTAAAATAAATATAAAATACCAAAAATAAGTTAAGACAATGAGGTATTCAAAAACTACTTTTTTGGGATTTTTAAATCATTGGAAGATCAAAAATAAAATATAAAGTTGAAGTGAAAAACAAAATAAAATAAGATGTGAAGGAAATGGAATGGGGGTGCAACCAATAAACACAGAAGCAAAGGAAATCAGTTAAAACTCTACTTGGGCTCACAAGAGGGGGTGGTGATAGCATTCTTGGCAAGCCCAGGTCCAGCAATCAAACAACTTTAGAAAATAAAACAAAATAAACACACATGGGGTGCCACGCAGGATCTATTGAAGTGAAGTGGCACTAACAAAGCGCACGTGTGGCAGGTCAAAGGGTCTGACCTGAATGGTGACACGCAAACACCGGAGCTAGGGCTTCGATCGTCTTCTCCAGTAGGTCGCCGGAGTTGTAGGTTGCGTACCTTACCAAACAAGCTCGAATATTATACCAAATTTAAGGATTTTTCAAGTAGAATCCATTCCCACCATTATTTTTCTCATTTGAGCTCTCTAACTATATGAAATCTTAGCCTGAAGAAATGGTTACAAATTTGCACACATATGAAATGACACAAAGTTAAACCAAAAACAAACTTTATCAACCCTAACAGTCAAATATGCATCCAAACAAGGTTTTTGCACGTGAAATGTAGAAGAAATAGTTCAAAGAATCTTACCAAAATTTCAAGCTCTAACCTCTGTGTTATGCTCCAAACCACCCTCCCTAAAACTCCAGAAGGCCTCTTTGTGGTTTAAGTATGATGGTGGAGTCATAAGTAGC